>JAGFMF010012021.1:11950326-11976371 GCA_019455555.1 Galemys pyrenaicus
TTCTTTACCTTATTTATTTATTTAGTCATTTATTTACTATTCGTTTTTCTGTTGGTTTTGGTTCTGAGGTTTCTAGTAGAAGTTTTTGGAGTGGAGGTTTTGTAGAAGTCAATTTCTGTAGACTTTGTTTGTCTGAGAAAGTTCTTACTTTCCCCTCATAGAGGAAGGAGAGCTTTGCGGGGTAGAGTATTCTTGGTTGGATTTTGTTGGCTTGGAGTTTGTTACATATGTCCCTCCATTCCCTTCTTGCCTTCAGTGTTTCCAAAAATAAGGAACGCTTCACGAATTTGCGTGTCGTCCTTGCGCAGGGGCCATGCTAATCTTCTCTGTATCATTCCAATTTTAGTATATGTGCTGCCGAAGCGAGCACCATTTTTGGTTTTTGTGTCTTTATTATTATTATTGTTGTTGTTCTTATTCCTTTCCTTGATCCTTATTTGGTTCCCTTATATTCCTCTTAGGGGAGTTTCAGAATTTTTTATTAATATTTGTGCTTCTAATTTGAAAATGAAACATTAATATTTCAGGTATTTTATAGGATCATAAATAGTTTCTCCAGGTTATAGCTATACCACTTCTTTTCTGACATTGTTTTATATAGTCTTAGGATCTTGATACACTAATCAATTGAGATAAAACAAATATGCTAGATTAAAACATATGGATGTTCTTGTGTCTGTTTGCTGTGTGTTGATATATTCAGGTAGTCATGAAAATGTTTCTGATAAGAGCTTGGGGAGATATAAACTGCAATGTCTTGCTTTGCAAATTCCAGAAATTAATATATGTCTTAGTTTTCAAGATAGGTTAAACACTTTCTGATTTTTTTTCTTTTCTACCTCCACTCTGTTTATTCTCTGATGCAGACTTATGCATCTAATACTTGTAAAATAGCATCTCATCTTTTAATGTCTAGCTGGTATACTCTGTTATCTGATAGATTTCATTCTCATTTAAGTTGAATTGACTGCCCCTTTCCCTTATATTTAGTCTGCCTGCAACTCTCCTACTAAATGGTAAGCTCAAAGAGGGCAATGCCAAATTCATCATCCCTGTCCAACAACTGCATAGTATCTGGCAGGAGACCAAACAGATATTGGTTCATTGTGTTAAAAAATATAAAGAATGCATCAAGTTCACATCTAGACTTTTTGAAGGCTGTTGGCTATGTCAGTAGAGTATTAGAAAAAGTGAGAAGATAATTATAAATCAGTTTTTTCACTTGGTAATTTGCTCTAGAATATCAGAAATAGGTAAGCCATACATTGAGGAGTATGAATTAATAATCAGAACATTCAAGAAGACTCCAAAGAATATAGAAACAGATGATTGAGTAACATCTATTAGGTGGCAGCATAAAAGAGGCATGTTAAGTTTTAAAACAAAGAATTGAAGATGGATTTAAAAGCTACTTTCTATGTAGCTGGTGACTACTACCACTCACTATGAACATTTTTCCGGTGAAAACATTTATTCCATGTATTTTTGTGACTTCAATATTAGAGGTCATCTGAAGCAGCTCATGGATAAAATCCTAACTTTTTTTCCCAGTGCCTTGGCATTGTTAAACAATAGCAGAGAGTTGGAATCACATTTCTTTTATGCAATGTGCCTCCAAGAGTTGTGCAAAACAGCAGTGGTACCTCTAGGGCTCATTTCTGGACAAAGGTAGGTGTAAATTCATCCAGCTCTGAATATTTCTTATTTCACTTAAATTCATCATAGAAAATCAACTCTGCTACTGGGCTTCTTTCCCAAAGCACAGAATGAAGAAAGGAGAATACTCCATTTATTTAGAACTTTGAATTCTCAACTCTAGTCTACAAGTGGGTCTGATGTCCTCAGATACCATTATACTTCTAGAATCACCACCCTGGGCCTTCTCCATAGACCAGGCTTGAACCCTTGGCCTCTACCAGTGGTAACTATAGAAGTAACCATAGGAAATATGTTACAGCATTTGCAGTGAACAAAAATATATGTCTACATTTAACACAAAAATATTTTTTATTGCATTCATCAGCATCCTCTATGTAAAATTCTACATGAACATCTTTTAGAAGTTAGGTAAGAACAGTTGCTTCAAGGAACTGACTTTTTTTTTTCTTTTCCCAACTGTCAGGAAGTCCAGAACCAACCTGAAGCTTGATCACAGCGTTCATGCTGTCTCTTTTATTTATTTATTTATTTATTTATTTTTGGCAATTATAATTTTATTTATTTTTAAAATTTATATATATTTGACATTAATTGTATCCCCATGTATTCCCCATCACCATATCACCAGTGCACCATCACCTCAGTCCCCCGTGCTCCCGTCTGCCCTCCACCCTCCCCCTCTCCACCAAGTATCCCCAATTTGTCCTTGTCTTTTCATATTTGGTTTTTGTGTTTTTATTGTTAATATTATTATTATTGTTCTTATTCCTTTCCTTGATCCTTATTTGGTTCCCTTACATTCCTCCTAAGGGAGGAACCATCTGGTATTTTTCTTTTGCCTTCTGACTTCACTAAGCATAATCCCTTCCAGTTCCATCCATGTTCCTATGAATGAGTCTAGTTTTTCTTTTTTGATTGCTGAATAGTACTTCATTGTGTATATGTCCCACAGCTTCCTGATTCACTCATCTGTTTTTGGGCATTAAGGTTGTTTCCAGGTCTTTAAAGAGTGCTGCTATAAACATAGGGGTCATGCTGTCTCTTTTAGAAGCTGAATTTGTATTGCCTTTCCTCCTATCTGGTAATGCATTTTAATATATTATTGATTCTTTACTCACTTGAATCTTTTATGTAAATGATACAGGAAGTAAATAAATCACCATTTTTTTGATCCCAGTCTTTTTCAGAAATATTTAAGTAGTTCTATTAGCTCTTCATTTGATTTTGTATTAGCCCTAAGTCTGATTTCAATGTTTTCATTTTTAACATTTTAGCATTGGCCTGGCCAAATGTGATATTATAGAAGAGCATATTCATAAAGACTTGTCAAAGCAAAAGTTGCACCAAAGTTAAACTGGCAGAGGAAGACTTTGTTTAGGCTATTGCAGAAGGGGGCACCAGAACATAGATTGACCTCAGTTCAATTAAAACAAATAGTAGGAAAGTTCTTTTTTAAATATTGAGATGGAGGTGGGATCCTGAGTGTTAAGTGGTCTTATCCAAAGGAAAATTTCATGACAGGGTAGCTTTACAATGTATAACAGGGAACCCACCAAAATTTGATTCCCTGCTCTCCCAAATCTTTTAAGGGAGAGTAGGAATCTTTCTTGAAATATACATTTCAAAGTGATGACTCCTTTTCCCTGAAAAAAAAATGTAAAACTGGCAAGAGGTATTTAAAAACTTTACATTTTATTTTTTTGAGAACATTCCAGACTCTTTCCTATAGGGGTGGACCTGTCTGTATTCCCACCAATAGTGTATGGGATTTCCTTGTTCGTTACATCCTCATCGATACCTGTTGTTCCTGGACTTTGTGATATGGGCATTCTCAAGGTGTGAGACAGTATCTTATTGTTGGTTTGATTTGCATTTCCCTGATAATAAGCAAAGATGAGCACTTTTTAATGTGCCTGTTAGTCATCTGTATGTCTTCTTTGGAGATGTGATATTTAGCTCTTTGCCCATTTTTTATGGGTTGTTTTCTTTTTGTTGATTTGTATGGGTTCTTTATAGGTCTTGGATATTAGCCTCCTTTCCAGATGTATGATGTAAAATAATTTCTCCCATTCACTAGCTTGTCTTTTTCTTTTAGTGATTGTTTTTTCATTGTGCAGAATCTTCTTAGTTTGATGTACTGTCATTTGTTTATATTTACTTTTGTTTCTCTTGCCATTGGAGATGAATTTGCAAAGTCATCAATGGGTCAATGTCATGGAGTGTTTTGCTTGTTTTTCTTCTATGTATTTTATGGTTTTGGGTCTTACATCCAAGTCTTAATTCAATTTGAGTTCAGCTTTGTGTCTAGTGGGAAGTAATGGTTTAGTTTCATTCTTTTGAATGTGACTTTTGATTTTCTCAGCACCATTTGTTGAAAACACTTTTCTTTCTCCACTGTATATTGTTGACTACTATAAGATCCAGGGGTTCTTAGAGTTACCTCACTAAAGAATATGGAAACACTAATTCAATGCGCTGTAAGCATTGGTATATTGATTTCATCAATATTTACAATAGTCAAGTTGTGGAAACAAACTAAGCGCTCATAGACAGATGAATGTAGTAAAAAAATGTGGTATATATACTAATGGAATGCTACTCAGCAATGAAAAAAGGCAAACTTTTGCCATTTGCAACAACATGGATGAAACTGGAGGGGATCATGGTAAGTGAAATAAATCAGAAGGAGAAAGACAAATACCACATGGTCTCACTTGTATGTAGAATATACAGAAAACAAATAACAAAGTGTCAGTCAAAGCTAAACCAATAACAATCCTAGAAAATCTATTGGTAAGGTTAAGGCTACTAGAGAGGGTGAGGGATAGCAGAGAGCAAAGTTTGGAAGGGCCCAGTGAACTATGATGGAGGACTATAGGTGACTGGTGAGAGTGGCTGTGACAGACATCTGGAGAGATAGGTTACTATACCTCTGTATCACATACAGTTCTATAAAAAATATTTCCTCAATAATATAAAATTTAAAATATTTTACATTTTAAAGGGTATAGAAAGAATTCATAAAGTTTTCTAAAATAAATGGTTTAAGAAAAAGAGCATCAATACTTAGAGTTTGGAAGAAACCTGTTAGTCGAGCTGAGGAAAGTCAAGGCTCTCTTGACTGAGTAAGGTTCAGAATAGCCAAGGGAATTCTAATTTGTTTTTATTCTCCTCAACATAAAGAGAGGTCTAGACCCTGGTTCCTTCATGTATGAAGCTGCCATATGCCTGGCAGTTTGGATCACCTCCTTTGATCACATTTAAGTGTCAGTCAGTGATGGCAATGAAATTCTGCAAGGAGTTAGCCTACATTTTGATGGAAGACTAAGACCTCAGTAACTATAGAAAAAAAAAATTCCAGTATTTTATAATCTAACACGACTAGCTCCTCATATAATAACAAACTGTCAAAAATAAACTTCTCTCTCAAGCTAAAAGCAAATGAAAGGAAGACAGCAAGAAACAGTAGCTGCAGGAATGAAACTGATTTATTATTTAACCAAGCCATCCCTTCAGGAAGCAGTATATGCTGATAGTGGTTCCTTTGATATTTGGGTGACTTTAGGCTTTGGGGAAGCCAGTGTTGAAAAGGTAAACCTTTAGGAACTGAAATAATACCAAACTTGATGTCTCTTTTTGTTATTTGTTAATTTTTGTAGATAAAAATGACAGTTATATAAACAAAGACTAGATGTGAATATTCCATAAAAAAAGCCTTTTTTCAATAATTCATCCTTTCTCAGTTTTTACTTTGGAGAAATCTCATAATAAAAAAATGATTGTAAAAAAAAAACCCACACATGATAAAATGATTGAACATTGTAAGGTTGTACAGAGGGACTGCAATATTTAATGTAGAGATTTTGGATGCAGAATTAAAATGTGGTGCAATTACTAAGGGCAATTTTTCCTGTAAATAGATGGTTTGATTTATTGAAAGTATATTTACTCAGGTCAGGAATTTACCCCCCCCCCCATTAATTATCCATATTACCTGAGAGTCATCATATGGAAAACTGGTGAAACATTTACCCTGAATGGCAATGCTACACTTTTTTTTTTTAAGATTTATTTATTTATGCATACAAGAGCTGGGTACAGGCCAGAGTCCAGGGAGGTGAGAGGATTCACCAGAGACAGAGTGGGGAGCAGAACAGGCAGACTGACTGAAACACACTGCTGAGGGGAGCAGCGGGCGAGGCAGGAGAGGTCTGCTGTGCCATGTAGATCCCCTCCCTGGCCGGCAGCAGGGATCGAACTTGTGCTGTAGTGGCTGAGTTTTCTTCATAGTGCGTTGCTTAACCCACTGCGCCACCAGGGAGGCCCCCAATGCTACACTCTTTAGGCAGAAATCCAGTGTCAGATTTTATATGACACAGGGTTATATTTTTATCTACAAAGGTGATTATTAATAATGAAACATGGAATGAACACTTTCCATAATTTCCTCTGTTGTAATAAACTTCAATTTTAGATTTTCTATCTCACTTTCTGCCCTGCATGTAGGATTATATGGCCAATAAGAAAATTAAGTAGTAATAGATAGGAATGTCTAGTCCTTGACCTGATGTACTAGTCTCTCATCACATTCATTGTTTCACTAATGCTTTCTGTGTGAGTGAGGGTACACTTCAAATCAGTATTGAGACTTGGAAAAAAAACATTTCCTCTACTGATTAATCATCTTTTCCTTAATAAGTATCAAAAGAAACATTTGAGATGACATTTATTCTTTAGGAGTTCTTATGATTGGCCCTAATATTGTGTTACTCTAATATTTCCTCTGTTTTTATTGTCTTTCATGGTTTCCATATGCTGCTTATATGGTCTGACTGCTTTGACTCACAGTCTTCATTCTCACTCACACTTACCCTTTTGCTCATCCCCTTTGGTTTCCACTTGATGAATTCTGTGTGATAAATGGTGGGTTGGCCAGCAGCTAGAACTCTTGCCCAGGTTTACTCAAGAATTGTCTGTAAATCTAAGATTGTGAATTCTTTCAAAAATCAGCAATTTCAGAATTCATAATGGGACCATCCACTCTGATATCTCCTGAGCAATATTGTAGCTCGAGGCTCTGGACAGGTAATCTATGTCCCTGGCACTGCCCCTTCTTCCCATCCATGGTTTCCCAGTGGCCTTCTTTAAGTCACACTTGGGTCCCTTGGGTATTTCTGAAGCTACACAAACCTGTCACATCATTCTATATTTCCTAGTGGAAAATTAAATTATGTAATTAAGTTGTGATTATAGATTTAGTGCTATCTAAAGGAGAAAGTAATCATTTCATTGAGAAAATAATTTGGCCAGGAATAGAGTCTGTAAAAGTGACCAAATGGCTAAAAATAATTTGGGAAACACTTCCCCTCTCTAATTTTTATGTAGTTTATCTGCAATAAAGCAAGAGTAGGAAAGTGGGGAACTAGATATGTATATCATATACTCTTTGTCTTAAACCTGCATTCTGAGAAGCAATCATTAGCATGGTCTTCTTTTTTAAAAAGGAGTTTTCCATTTATTTGTGCTCTTGATGATGACTGAGTTCAAGGAACCTGAAATAGCAGGTGATTTTGCATTTGTTTCCTATAACCATATTAGTAATTTCTTTTTGTCTTTTCAGTAAAGAAGTGGGTATGAAGCTCTGATCAAAAGATAAAAACATTTTCTGTGATTCTAGTGATTCGTAATGTTAGATAAAAATTTTCTGTTTGCAGGGGAATGTAGAAGGTGGTCAATTGAGCATATAACTGACCTATCTAGCTATAACCAAGCATGACAAAACTTCTCTCCAAGATAAGCAAGTTTTCTCTACTACCTCGCTACATTAAAGAAATCTCATGGTAGTCCTACTGCTTTTCTGGTAGTTTTCAATGGCTTTTGGTCAGACACAAACACAAAGATTTGATCTGGCAGTGTGAAGACATAAAATGACTGAACAGAAATACAGAGAGAAGTAAAGAGGCCTTTCTCCTAAAGCTCTAAAACTTGGGCTCAAACTCTGTGCCATGTGAGCAAATTGAACACTGAAGCTGAAATTTAGTTAGCTGTAGGGAATATTTGGACAGTTATTATATAAAATATCACAGGGCCATGCAACAGTCCTTTATTTGGTGGTGAATACATGCAGGGGAAGTAATGGTTAGAGGCAGCCTAAGCATTTTGCAAGTGGAAACATCCTCAGGGGTGACATGTAAGGTGTCATGCAATCATATTTTCATTTACTTCTGATTACCTTTCCAACAATCCCTATGTGATTATCGTATCTTCTATATACCAGATGGAATATAAAAGTCACATTTCTCTGAATAGATTATTTTTTCTTTGAAAAATCCTGGGTCATGTTCAATAAACTAGTGGGAAAGGATGAATTAGATATCAAACATTAGGGAACACAAGCAATTCTAATTTAAATCTAATGCAAACAAATCCTATATGAAACCAAAAGACCCTGAACAGTCAAAGCACTCCTAAGGGGGGGAAAAATGATAAAAATGGAGCTATCTCATTTCTTGACTTCAAATTATACTCCAAAGTAATACTACTCAAAATAGTGTGGTTGGAACAAAATAGACGCACAGACCAATGGGACAGAATTGAGAATCCAGAAATAAAGTACACATTACATCAACAGGTAATCTTTGACAAAGGAGCCAGCACCATAGAATGAAGAAAGAAGAGCCTCTTCCACAAATGGAACTCAAAATCTGAATGGCCACAGGCAAAAAAATAAAACTAAATTATTTTTTACCATAAGCAAAATTAACCCAAAGTGGATTAAATACTTGGATATTATATCTGAATTCATGGGAAACATATACAATATTCTCCTGGACATAGACTGCCGAGATGTCTTTGGAGATTCAACTTCTATGCCAAGGAAAGCAAAAGCAAAATAAGTTAATGGGACTATGTCAAACTACAAAGCTTTTTTACAACATAAGAAATCTCCACAAAGAAAGAAAGCCCACTGCCTAGGAGAAGGTTTTTCCTCAATATATATCCAGCAAAGGCCAAATATCCAAAAATACTTAAGGAATTCATACACTCATCAACAAAATAGCAAACAACCCAACTGAAAAGTGAGCAGGGGATCTGAATAGCGTGCAGTGAAAAAGGAACTCTCCTTTACTGTTGGTGGGAATGTAAATTGGTGCAGCCCTGTGCAAAGTGGAGATTCCTTATAAATCTAAAAGTGGAAATAATGTATGACACAATTTCACCTTTTAGTCGGCATTTATCTGAAAAATATGAAAACATAAATTTGAAAATATACCCCTATATTGATAAGAACATTATTCACAATAGCTAAGACATGGAAACAATGTGGAAACCCACTGATGGATGACTGGGTAAAAATTTGTGGTATGTATATTCAATGGAATACTACTTGGGTATAAAAAAGATGAAATCTTGCCTTTTTGTGACAACATGGATGGGACTTGAAGTGATTATGTTGAATAAAGTAAGTCAAAATTAAGTCAAAAAGTGAAAGATGTTTTTTCTCATACATGGACTATAACAAAGTTAAGTATTGTTAAATCACAACAGAAATAACATTAAGAGTCTATGAACAATAATAATAACAACAATAAAGACAAACCAAAAATGAAAAGACAAGGACAAATTGGGGACACTTGGTGGGGAGGGAAGAGGAGAAGGGTTGAGGGCAGACAGGAGCACGGGGGACTGAGGTGATGGTGCACTGGTGATATGGTGATGAGAATACATGGGGATTACAATTGATGTCAAATGTATGTAAATTAAAAAAATACATAAATAATAAAAAGAATCTATGAAATATATAGTGGTTACCAGAGGAGTATGGGAAGAGGTAAGAAGGGGGAAACAGAGGTTGTTAATCTGATAGTGAGAATAGCATTAGAAATGTAGTGATGGTGAATGTAGTTTATATGTGCCTAGAGATAAAGCTGTATCCCTGAAATAGGGTTTTGTAAATCAATACAATTGTTTTCTAAAAAAACTATTAGCTTATGGTACAAGGACTCAGAAAAATAAAGAAACTATACTCTTTGGAGGGACTTGGGGGGTGTGTGTGTACCAAATATTGAAGTAATTACAAGGTTGCTCATAAGTCTTTTGAAATTATATAATTTTGCATAGATATGTGTATTTACTATATTTTCTGTATAGTTTTCTATTTACAGTCTCAAAGTGATGTTTGTAAACAAAGTTGAGACTCAACTGCTTTATAGTCATCATATTTTATCAATAGTCTAAAACAAATTATTGAGAAGGAATATTTTACTTCTACAAATAAAGCATATATTTCCCCATTTTATTTTAAGTGTAATATGATATTTCAGGAATTAATCATACAAATTATAATATTAAATTCAATTTAAAGCAGTGTTATAAGGATTAAATGAGGTATTCAATAAATATGAGTCCCATAATCAACCACCCATATTTACCTTCTTTGGATCAATTATCCTCCTATAGTGTTCTATGTATTTCTATCATTTTGGTCAATGCTTGTTTGAAGATTATCAAACTATGCTTGTTTGAATCTGGTTAAAAGGTTAATTGACTGAAAAACTGATAACTAATGTTGTTACTTGGACCGATGAATCTTCTCATGGATAAATCCAAACTGAAGTCAGTCTTGTCTCTGACTGGGTTCGTTGGTAATTTAACCTGCTTCTGAGTAAGAAGCAGAGGAAGTAAATTGATATTAACAGTCATTAAACAGCAGGTAGAAATGTTTAGTTTCACTGTCCAGAGCTCTCTTATTGATCCTTTCTCCACTCAGGAAGAACTCAACAGGTGAATTAGGTTAAAATGAAAACCAAAAGCATTTGGGAAAAAAAAGTCACTAGCCTGTGAAGTTGGGGAGTTGTTTTGCCCACATTTTCTTAGCTGATGGTGTAGTAGTTATAGTTTTAAAACTTTGGAGAGTTTGATTTCTTTTCCTTATACTACCACACTGGTCAGCTCCCCAAATCATTGCCTACCTCACCATATTACACAGTCCTTAAAATATTGGTTTGGGGAAAGTTTTGTGGCAGTAAGAAAATTTTGTGAGAAAATTTTAATATAGCTGGTTTTATGTTTTTCAAATGTAGTAGATTTGAGCTAGCCAGGAATGTGGGAATGAAACATTTTACCAAGGATAATAATGGTAAATATCAGCTAAAAGTTGCCTGAAAATAAGGGACAAAGTGTCAAAAACTAGAGATGTTCTAACCTTATAAAATATACCTCATGCCCCATACTCATTATTCCATTATTTTTCCCATTTCAAATTTCTGGAAAATTAGGATCAAATTAGACTGGGCACTTGCAAACTTTCTTTGATATTTTAAGTGACTGCTGATGCACTGTCTAGACTAAAGGAAATAGATTACGGAAATATGGAATCTGAGAGAAAAACATAATTAGCCGTTTTGGAAAAGTGTTTCAGTAATATTGAGACTCCTTCCCCCCTGGAAAAGTGACTTTTTCATTCTGAACAGGTGGACCAATTACTACAAGTCTAGTATGGAGCCTTATGATCACACTGAATATGATAAATATTGAGTGCATACAAGAGAGAAAACAATAATGAAAGCCTGGGTGTGCATAGCAATGTATGAATTTTTGCTTAATGAAGAGGGTGATTTCCTTAAAATAGAATGGGTTTAAATTATGTATACAAATATAGAAAAGATATATGTATCAAACTTGTTTGTTTTTAACATAGTCCATGTGAATAAAACCAAATCAGAAACAGTTTCGTAAATCTAATTTAGAGAGTGGGCTGGTGTTCTTTGAAGATTGGTATTCATCTTTTTACATGAGAACTAGTCATAATAATGACTCAGCAATGGGCAGCCATGAAAATTAGTATTATAGTAAGAAAGAAAATGAGGGTGTTTGAATTACCAATATTTAATGAATTATATAGATAAATGTCAAGTCAAATCTTAGCAAATATTAAGGAAAAAGAAGTAGAAATCTATAAGGTAATAATAATAGGTAACCAGGTGAAATTGCTATGCAGTAGTCTTCAAAAGTGGCAGACACAGCCACACTATATATCATTAGAGATAAGACTCAATTATAGAGACTGACTCTGCTTATTCATAGTTTTTGAGTATACAAGTATAATTTTCCTATAATTTTGGCTAATAGAATGAACTTGTGTTACTTATGGTTATAAAGGGGAAGAGCTATGAACATATGCAGTCACTGTGAGAAATGATTTAGTAGTGGGCTGGGAAGGTGAGAATATGGGGGTAGTTTTTTGTTTCATTTTGTGGTTGATTTCAAGACTTGTCTCACATAATAAGTGTTGGCAAATAGCTTTACTCAGGGAGAAAACTTTATATGAATTAATTGATTCTAGGTATTTTTTTAAATAATTTCTTTTTAATTAAGAATGATTAATTTATATATTGGTAATATATAGGTCCATGGGGGTATATTTTGGGGAGATATTAAGAAAATAAAAGTATTGGATTGAGAGGAAAAAGATACTCAAGAGGAAGGGAAAAGTTACAAGAGCTTGAACACACTGAGTGCTGTAGTGAGCACACCGATTTAGGAATGTGTATTTGAGTTCATGTTCTGCTATCTACTATTTGCCACTTGTCTCATTGAACCTTGGTTTCCTCTTATAAAGTGAAGATTGATGTTACCTAATTCATGGAATTGTTAATATTGAGTTACATATGCCATATGTACAGACTTTACACATAACAATGCTAAATAAATGGCAATATCCTGCTGGTACTGTATTCATAGTGTGAAATGACTTGCTTTTCCTAAGTGGGTTCTCTGGTTCACTGGCTTAGCTGGTTCACGTATTTTCTATGATTCATTGAAAATGCCAAGTGGAATTTGCAGTGGTACAGAACAAGTTTACCATAGTGTACTTCCCTCCCATGTAGAAACTTAGTTGTGTGTTAATTATTGAAAGTAGAGATAGAATTGCTGATTTAGGCTATTTTCAAAATCATAAATGAGGTATCTCTTTAGTTTTACAAATTGAAAACTTCTCTTTGCTCTCTTTATATTGCTTTAATTTCAAGTATGTGAAGAAATATAGTTAATACACTATTTGAATACTTGGAAAATATTTGTTAGGCCATTGTACTTGATTGGACTATATATCTATTACTACAAGAGAGTATTTGTACTGGCTAGTAGGTTCAGATCTCTTATTTTTTTTAAAAAGATTTATTTATTTATGCATACAAGAGCTGGGGTACAGGCCAGAGTCCAGGGCGGTGAGAGGATTCACCAGACAGAGTGGGGAGCAGAACAGGCAGACTGACTGAAACACACTGCTGAGGGGAGCAGTGGGTGAAGCAGGAGAGGTCTGCTACGCCATGTGGGTCCCCTCCCTGGCCGAAAGCAGAGATCGAACTCGTGCTGCAGTGACTGAGGTTTGCTTCACAGTGAATTGCTTAAACCACTGCGCCACCAGGAAGGCCCATATCTCTTATTTTAAAAACTAAATTTTCCTTCTTGAAGACACCTTATTTCTTTCCTATTATGTAAGAGAAACAATGTGACGTCATTTCATAACAACTGTCACTCTTCACATTGACCACAATTTACTCTTATTCCATAGCTTTAGTGCACTGTAGCTTACCTATCCTAAATAACATGATTCAAAGTATTGAGTAATCTATATGCTTAATGTTGAATTGAAGATATTCATATAAAAATAAATTTTTATCTTATTGAAGTTGCATTGGTCTATAACACTATGTATGTTTAGGAGTAGAGATTTCTACCTCTTCAAATGTATGTTATCACAACCAGGCCCATCACCAAAGTATTAACCCTCCACCCAGCTCATTGGACTTCTCCACCTTTTTCTTCTGCTCTCATACATACCAATAACCTCAGTTTTGTAGTCAGAATACAAGGATTTGGTTTGATTTAATGTATCTGTATCTTCCCTGTTTCTTTATATTCCACATATGACTGAAATCATCCTGTATTTGTCTTTCTCCTCTGACTTATTTCACTTAGAATAAGCTCTTCCAGTTCCATTGCAAATGACAATATTATTATTTTCTTTATAGCTGGGTAATAGTCTATTGTGTATATATACCATATCTACTTATCCACTCATCTGTCATGGGCAATTAAGTTGTCTCCATATGTTGGCTATTATAAATAGTACTGCTGAACACAGGGGTGCATATGTTTTTTCAAATAACTGTTTTTATATTTGTCAGATGGACACCTAGGAGGGGAATTATTACAAGATCATCTGGCAAATAGTTTTAATTTTTTGAGCAAACGCCATACTATTGATATAATATACACACGTGTTGATTTTCTGTGATGTACTACAGAAACTTACATAATGTCGTAATGTAATATTCAATTAAAATGTTAAAATAAATAACTAGAACTATAAGAAACTGGACCTCAGCTTTCTTTTTAAGAATAAGTGATGAGTTTTGAGAATAATTTGGTATTTATAGTTCTCCGCTTCATCTAAGTAAAATACACTGTGGACATGATCAGCAAAAAGCAAACAAAAACAAAAGACAAAACCCAGCAAAACCCTCACCTTATTAAATTTTAAGTCATTGAAATCACTTATGAATAATATAATCTGAAAACCTATTTATGAATAGATCATGCAGTGAATTTCCAAGACAACCTGTACCGTGTTTAGTATAGATCAAATGAACACATCTCTAGATAGCTGGATTTCAAATGTCATTAAAAAAGTCAAGATAACCCCTTGCAGCAATGGAGATTAACTCCTAGAATACCCATTTATGTCTCTGCAGAGAAGAATCAGGCTCCTTTTACTAAAATAATTAAAACATTTATTATTGTATTACTGGTGGACCTGTATCACTTTGCCCTCTTTTTTCCCTTCTTTTTGGTATGAAAGGGTTATGTGATGTTGCAGATTTAAAATTACTGTAAATCAATGCACAGGTAATTCATACTCAGTAGCAGAAGGTAGAATCTGGCCAGTATTTTCAGTAACTTCAAGAAATCATAGGGGGAATCTGCTTATATACAAAGTTTTTGTGGTAGCTCTTACAATATCATTAAAACTTGATAAAAACATAAAAAAAATGCAGTCAGGGCTGTAATTCATTTGAAAACATAAAATCAGGCTGGGAAGTTACATCACCTGGAGAATGTGTACTGGTGATGACACAAGGCTGCGAGGCTCAGCCCTTCCTGAGTTGCTGGAGCAGAAGCACCATTCCGGGAAGTCCCAGCTGATGGTGATGGAAATGACTACAGGGTGCCAACAATAAACAACTGAAGCAAATGTAATAAAAAAAAATCAAGAGTGTGCCAAGGATTGGAAAACTTTTCCAAGAACTAGAAATGAAAATCTCTGTCCAATATTATATTTAGCTGGTGTTTTCATCAGCATGAGAAGTGAGTGGTTGATGATGATGTAGGCACAAATGTGGTTGCAGGGCGGAAAAGGGCAATGTGATGGTGAAAACCCTTTTGCGCAGGACCTGGTATTCAGAAACTAGTTGTGACATATTGCAATAGGAAATAAAATGGAATATGGATTGGAATTCATTACAGAAGACTGATGTCAGAGATATTCCACTGCAGATCAGTGGTGGGGAAAAGAAGGATAATAGCAAGTGGGTTGCAGAATGGAGGCCACAGTTTGGATTGGTTTGCTTATAGATAGGAAGTTAATAAAGGAGAATGCGGATTGAGAGGAAAGATCTAGTGGAGAGAATGAGTGCTAAGATGACAAACTAAAAGAGCAAATTTTGGAGGATTTTTTAGTGCAACTAAGATTCCATCTTTTCTGAGCATATGTTGATAAATTGTAGGCCACCATCTGAAGAGGAGAAGGGAGCATGAGATGATGGCAGGAGTCGCGAGACTGTCAGTACAGAAGATAGTGTTAACCCACAGTTTTGTTTATATATGATTGCTTTATGTAACTGAGTAAATGTGAAAGTCCCTGAGAAACTCTGGAATTTAGTCTCATGTTTACTGAAATGACTAATATTTTTTGATGAATTCCTATATACCAAGCACTCTGCATTTTCTCATTTAAATCTTGCACAACCCTTTTCAGGGTACCAATATTCTCCCAAATTTATGTTGAGGAAGCCAAGGTTCAGGAAAGCTAAGTCACTTAATCACAGTTACATAGCTAGTAAGTGGAGTGTCATAGCTGGAATCTAGTCTCAGTCTGCCTGCTTACAAATTCTCACTTCTAAATAAACTGTTTAGTATCTTATCAAACACTTTTTGGACTTAATTTGATTTGTGTGTGAGAGTATGAAAAAAGGGTTGACTTATTACATGTGAATTTTCTCTTCAACTTAATTAAAAGCTCCTTGTGTATAGGGTCCCTCATCTCATTTGTATTAAGTGGGAGTTTTTGTTTTTGTTTTTTGCTAAATTGCAAGATCTTTCCAAATTTTTGCTCCTTAGAAAAAGTCTGTCTAGGTATTTATTTTCACCAAATATTAACCTACGTGGTATTTTATATCCTAAGTAATGCTGGAACACTCCCTCCACCTGCCAGGGATTCTGGAGCAGGTTGGAGATAGCCTGCCCTTGTCTCTCTGTGCCTTTCATGATATCATTGGATTTAGAGGGCATTTTATGGCCTTGGGTGACATTTCTTATATTAGATTCTAAGCATGGACAGAATCACAAAGGTATCTTTTCCCCAATACCTGTTTGTCATTATGTAGGTTAAATGCTACCAAGAAAATAGTCTATTTTGCTTTACTTGGAAAAGACTTATTTAGAATTTGTCTAATGCACCACACATAAATAACCTGGGGAAGTTAGTCACAAAGGACTTTGAGATACTTAAAAAAATTGCTTTTTCCCTACACTACCCTAACTATTCCATAGCTGTATTGAAATGTGCTCGGGGATCTGATGTGTCCCAGACCCGCGTCAAAGTCAAAATCCCATTTTGCAAAGGATATAAATCTCCAAATTTGAAATAGCTTTTGAAAATGTTTAGAGTTTTAATTTCATACTTGCCTAATTTTAATGTGGGTCAAGAAAATGGAATGGCAAATGCAGCTGGTAGTTGGAATAATGGGACAGCATCTATAAAGAAGGAAAAAAAAAGGTCAGTTTAAATAGTGTGTTTTGAACTTGTATATGTAGAAAAGAAATAATTTTTAAATTTAATTAAATAAAAATGCATTGTTTTAAGGTTAGTTATTATATCATTATACATTGAAACTCAGAAATGTTATTAGGTCTTCAACCATCTTTTTTTTAAAAATCTGCATTGCTTTATCAGAATTTTCTGCCATGACTTTATTATTATCTTTCTCCTTTCTTTCTTCTTCAAGGTGCTTCATACTTTTGTCTCAGCAGTGGAATTAGTGGCAAGACTCATCTTCATTTGTGCTTCATTCCTCCTGTTCTTTAAATTACAGTCTCTTTCTGTCTCATTGAAATCTCCTAAGGACTTTGAAGCTAATTTATAGTGATTCTCTGACTGCCTCCAATTATTAAGGAGTGATAGGTGATAATGATGAGTGTACTTTACAACAGAGTGAGCCTGTTGATGTCAGTGCCCTCTTATTTGCTGTTTATCCTCAATTTAATAACATTGACTGATTCATAAAATTTGCTTGGTAGGGAAAGTATTTTCAAAGTCGATTAATAACACAATTATTTTACTGTAATTTGACTACACTTCTTGCTGTGGCTTTCAAGGTGAACTTGCTTTTTTAGTGACAGATGGTTGATCAGACATTATAGTATTTTGTAGGTGCATGCCTACAAAATAGGATTAACCTTCTTTAGTGTACAGTTGCTATCAAATTAGATTCATTATGGTGATAACCACTGATGAGTCCTTATACTAAGAAAATGCAGGAAAAGCTTGATTGATCCCATGACAACACAGCCAGGCACCTTTCTGTTTTGCTTTCTACCAAAGGAGAGATGTTGCTTGTTTGAATTCTCCCTCTGCAGTGAGACTTTGGGGGCAATCTCAATTATATCTCTTAGGTGCTGGTTGAGAATACCAAATCTGACAGAGAGTCCATCACATGTGTCGATGACAACCAGCAGGACTGTCATGCAGTATCCTTTCCCAGATCAGTCAGTATCTTGGGCCAAGATTTGGAAATTCAGCTGAAGAAGACCTGTGCTGCTGCTAATTGTTCACACCCTGCCTGTCATAGCACTTCATGTGCACCAGGCTCTTAAGTGGACTAAAAGGTTTGGAGTGTTTGTCTAACCTCTTCACATGCCCCAAATAACTACTCCTGTTTCCAACTCTCTAACCCCATGTCTGTACCAGATTTCTTCTAGTAGATCAGTCAACTAAGTTTGCAAGTAATTTCAGACCCTCCAGAGAATATTTGAACTGGGTTGGCTTTTCGGGGCTTTTACAGCACTGACATGAAAGCAATAAAGCCAGTGTGTGTATATATCTCCTTTACCTATGCAATTTTTTGAAAGCAGCTGGTAAGAATATTTTTTCAAAGTTCTTTCTCTTATCTACCTTGCATATAATTCCTAACATGGAATTCTATTATTAATGATTGGATCCCCCCTTTCATCCTGAGTTGACAGAAATTTGTCTTGGTTCGCAGCCTTTTGTCATTTTATAATACCCTTTATGATTTTTGCCCTCTCCTTATAAGTTATTAGAACTCTGCAGGTTTTCGTATTGCACTTATCATTTGAGATATTTTCTCTATAAAGTATTTGGTGATTTGGTATTCTAGGAGAAAGATAAAAAACCCAACACTTATTGCTAGGTGCAACGTTGATTAGCTAGTCTATGTTCTTACCCAATGTAAAGTTTCCATTATTTATCATTTAGATACAACCTGTAGTCTTTAATTTTCAGAAAACTTAATTTCAGATGTAAGACTAATTGACTTACTTTGGTTGATGCTTATAACTGAAAAGATATAATTATTCGTAATATAATAGTAAAAAATAAGTATCAAAAAGTTCACTTAATATATGAAAATGATAGTGATTTAATGTGAGAATGATGTTAATTATTCCTTACATGCCCACCACCCAGACAGATACAGATAGACATCCAGGAGCAGTTAGGAATTTGTATGTGTCTAAATACCTGGTTACTTTTGTGATCAGGTGTTGTTGTGTAGTTCAGAGCACAAATAAAACATTGTGGATGTAGTTCCAGAAATTAGGTTTGACATCTACATGTGTTACTTTTTGGCAGTGCAGCTTGGGCAAGTCATTAAATAATCCTGAATTTTGTTTTCCTCATGTAAGACAGGGCATGAGTATTTTACCTATGTCATAGGGCTTTGTTAGGTAAGATTTTTCTTGCTCATGTTTCATGAGTTTCATAGCTTATTCTGAGAGATCTGACCACTAAGGGGAGGTAGACGTCAGTGGACCCAGATTGTCAACCTGAGCACAGCGAAGGCATGCTATTTTTTAATGAGTTGAAAAGTACGCTGACTTGTCTTAAAGTTATAAACAAATCTGTAATAACCTGAGGGTTTTACTCAATGATTACTTCAAATTACGGACTTTATGAACTTTGCAAAAATTCAAGTTTTGTAAAATTCTCTAGCGTCTCTTGGAGGTTTCAAAGTAATGTTTTAAAAGTACATCTTCTTTCTAGCACCTTTGCTTCTAATCTTGGGCCCAAAGCTTTTTTTCCAATAGCTGTGCACCATTCTCTATTTCCCATCACAGTTTTCCCTATTCTACCTTATTGTTCAACCTCCAAGACAATGTAACTGGCATTTTGCAAATTGTTGGGGGAAAGGGATCAAAGATTGTACCTAACATTAAGGGGTTCACTGTGTGATGAGTAAATAATGAAAATAAATAAGGAAAATAATGAAAATTAACTGTGGTAAGTTCTAAGAAGAGAGCGATCCCTAAGATTTTATTTGAACAAGGAAGGAGACTTCTAACACAAGTCCAATTCAAGACAGGATGTGGTGGAGAAAATCGAGATTTCTGAGTAAAAATAATGGACATATTATATTCATGGTTAAGAGAAGCAACTCTGTATCTAAGGAAAATCATCTCCAGGGTATCAAAACAAGAAAGCATAGTTTGGACAGCCGCAGATGGAGTGGAGGGCTTGTGCAGGGAGTTGACTAGAACCCTTCAGAGAACCAGAACTGATATGAGGTGTACCTATACTTATGTATTTATTATAGGAGAGGGAGATTTAGTATAGGAATTGTCTCACATGGTTATGAAAGTTAGAAATCCCCTACTATGCTGCAAACAGAAGATCCAGGAAAGCTGGTGGTATAATTCAGTATGAATCCAAACACCTGAAATCAAAAGGGCCAATGGAATAAGTCCTGGTCTGAGTCTAAAACTCAGAAAACCCAGAGCATACTATTCAAGGGTAGGAGAAGATAGCTGTCTCAGCTCTAGCAGAGAGAATTATTCACTTTTTTTGCACATTTGTGTTATCTTCAGGCCCTCCACGGATAGGATGACGCCCACCTGCACTGGTGAGGGTAATCTTTGCTTGGTCTGCTGACTCAAAGGCTGATCTTTTCTGGAGACATGCTCACAGTCTTGGCATCCCTTAGCCCCGTCAAACTGACACATAAAATTAACTATCCCAAGATGATATTATAGAGGTGGGCAAGGACCAGATCAAGAGGGACATGGTAGCTCATTCTATAGCGTTTAACTTTTATTACAAAGGTGACAAGAACCCATTTATTGATTTTATATAGGGAATGATATGGTAAGACTTAGGTTTTATAAAGATCACTCAGGCAACAGTGAGAGATGAGAGTTCACTGACGGAAGGAATTTGTAAGTCAGCAAGAGAGATTAAGTGTGTTGTATTAGTTCTGATAACTATTTTTAAAGTGAAAAGGGCCTGAAATAAATATTTGTTAAAGAAATGAATTGATTAAATCACCTTTTGTAGAGGTGCACTGATCCAATAAACAGAGGATACCTAGCTAGACTCATTCTAGACTTTAATATAAAAAATTGCCAGAAGAGAGTAAATATGACCCAACAATCAAAAATTCAATAAAGAGCAACACTAATCAATGCTCTACCAGAGTTCCTATGAATGGATACAATAGAGAAAGGATGTTATGAGTATACACATGTGTTCTTGTGTGAGTATTTGTATTGGTGACTCTGTGTGTGTGTGTGTGTGTGTGTTTGTACACATACATCCAAGTCAAATGGGGTCAAGAAGAAATAGGAAATTCAGTAAGTGAGAAAGACTGTGAGCCCAGGGAAGCTTCATGTTAATTGTAAAGTTCATGAAGAAGGATCACATCAATAGAAGGTTACTCATAGTTAAATGAAGTTTTTCACCCGTAAGGCATGTATTGATAACAAATACTGTTCTCATAAATGCAGTAAAATAATGCACTAAAAATATAATTCCAATGATTTTAGCTGTGACAAAAGGTGTGCCTAGATTTCATCCAAGCATATAAGAATCTTTAAGGCATGACATTGTCTTAAGACAATCTAAAAGAGTTGCAGATGGACTTGCATGGGCAACTATGACATAAGAGGCCTTTGATTTATTAGATTTTTATTAGAAAATAGTTCACTAACATCACATTTGAATGGATGCTCACTAAATGCTATAATTTATACTTCTTGGTAGATAAAGATCTAATTTTTAGGTTTCTTTGTGCAGAAGGCTTGGAATTTCTTTGGACTTGCAGGAAAACTGCTGATCAAGTAGACTGTGAAGAGCTGGAAATTTAGAAAAGAGAGGGCATAAGATTGAGATATATAAATGTGATTTATAAATGGAGACAAAAGGTAGAGTGGAAATTAAAATTCTTCCAAGTTGTATTATTTGATGTAAATAGAGTGCAATTTCCATGAACCAGGGGGAAAAAATCAATATAACAAGAGTTTGAAATGTAAAGAAATGCTTACCCAGCACACAGGCTCTCGCTTACCCTGACCCTCTCTTTCCTGAGGTTGAAAAAGTGATGTGGAGTCATGAAAGAACCCTGATTTCTCCCAGGAAAATGCTGTGAGAATAAAGAACTTTTAATAGTTCAAACTAATAGATGGTTGTGTATAAGAATTCAATATCCCCACACTCTGTAAATGAAGGGAAGTTTTAATATCAGCCTCTGGGATTTTTCAGTCAAATTTTAAATTTTGGAACATGTGGAATTCAATATGCATGGATTCAATAAAAGCACATGTCACTGAATTTTGGATATAATGAAGCAAAAAAGGAGTGATGTTTTCTGGTGAGGAAGTCTCCCAATTTATATTTCATCAAAATTATATTACATTTGGCTGGGGTGCTGGACGCATTTATCTCTTAACATTGTATTAGAATATGTTTTCCATTTTCTTCTCAAGTGTAAGGTTCGCTGTAAAGGTTTTTAACAGCTGAAAATTAGACTTGAAACATTTTCATTGCTAAGGCAAGTATTTCCTCCTTTTTAATCACTCTAACATTGTAACAATAAAATAAAATCTTGAAACTTATTATTATTGCATAAATAATCTTGCTAATAGAATAGAAACCTTGAATTCTTCTGAAATTATACAAGGACTATTTTAAGAACCCTTAGTTTGTTTTCCTGGAGTGCCTGACAGTTTTCTTGAGAACGGCTGCTTTGTAGAGAAAGTAGTAATTGTTCAACCTTTCGGCATGAAGCATACAATTCCTCAAATGTGCCCTGCATAGGTATATTTTAAGAAAGGTTTCAATTTGGTTGCTTAATTTCCGCCTTTGCTAGGCCCACAGTGATGATAACACTGGAAAACGCCTTGGTGTGCCGCTTGTTCTCCTACTGCTAAGATTTTATCACAAACTGCTAGTTTGCAAGAGATTAGCTGCTAAAATGCTCTCTTGATTAATGTGTTAATTAATTAATGCAGCTGCTAAATTGTACTGCTGATTAAAATACTCCACACAGAGAACACTGGAAAATCTCTCCAAATTAGTTAGTCTCTTCAGGTGCATTTTTATCCTGAAAAACCCTCATATTCTGAGTTAAGAAAGCAGCTCTACCTGCCTTGGGAGCCACTTAGGGAGCCTGTAGCAGGTCCTCTGTTCTTTTCCCTTGGTTTCTAAATTGACTCCATTACCAGAATCCAAAGAGGAGGCATGCAGAAGACTTAGGACCAGCTTTTCTCTTTTTCTTTTCTTTTGTAAAGATTTTTTAATTTATGCATAAAGAGCTGGGGTACAGGCCAGAGTCGGGGAGGTGAGAGGACTCACCAGACAGAGTGGGGAGCAGAACAGGCAGACTGACTGAAACACACTGCTGAGGGGAGCAGCGGGTGAGGCAGGAGAGGTCTGCTACGCCATGTGGGTCCCCTCCCTGGCCAGCAGCAGGGATCGAACTCATGCTGCAATGGCTGAGTTTTCTTCATAGTGTGTTGCTTAACCCACTGCGCCACCAGGGAGGTCTGCTTTTCTCTGTTTCTCTAGTGGGTTGAGTTTCTCTAAAACTGACCACTGTGGCTCAGGAACTAAACTGTACTAAGCTATGAGTTCCGTAGTACACATGTGTGTTGAGTCAAGGCCCAAGCTCAAATATAGCACAGTTGACTCTCTAGAATGGTGAGGCAATTTTAGCTGAATCTAACTGTGCTGTTCCTTCCTTAAGACCCTGATCCTGGGGAGGTGGGGGGTTCACATTCCTCCTAACAAAACAGGAATTATTCAGTATCTATTATATACTACGTAAGGCATTGTACTAGGTAAAGACACAAGACATTTTTATGCTCTTCTGAATTTCATTTTAAGTACTCCAGCATAAAAAAATATATAAAATCCTGTTGTTGGCAGTAACATGAATGGATCTATTAGGTGTCAGGCTAAATGAAGTAAGTCAGCTGGAGAAAGACAAATGCTGTGTGATTTCACTCATTTTTGGAAGATAAACCAACCAAAAGGAGAAAACAAAACAAAAACAACCTAATAAACTATAAAAATGATATGGTGGTTACCAGAAGGGAAGAGAAAAAAGGGTGGTATTGAATAAATTTGGAAAAAGGGGCCAAATGTCTGGTGCAGGAAGGAAACCAGGTTTTTGATGATGAATATAATGTAGAATATACAGATGTTGGTTTATAATGCTGCATTGCTGAAACACACGTAGTGCTATAAATCAATGTTGCTTCTGTGATTTTTTAATTATAAAGATAAAATGATAATCAGAACAATAAAATGAACTTAATGCATACTTTTGGAAATGAGTTATGCAACATTTTGAGTCATTATCAGGCAACAGAAGGACAAGTACCAAACCAGTGGAATAAACATTAAGAACTATGAGAATGCAAAGGAAGGATAAAACATTTACATTGTAGTGATGATATCTTCTTCAATGAAATGGAAATTGAAATAAACCTTGAAGGATGATAAGATGTAGATTGATGAGTTGGTAGTCATATGACATAGGAAATCATACAGATAGACATGTAAAAGCACAAGAGGGAATAGGCCTGAAAATGAGTAATGCTCAGCGCAGGGGGTACAATTAAGGCCAAATTCACAAGCCCCAAGAAGAGCTCAGAGAATGAGACCAATGCTGACAAGTTAACAGTAGCCAAGGGAGAGCAGGCCTTGAGTGCAAGGCAGGAGACTGGATAATGAACCACTAACATTTTTTTTAAGAATTACTTAAATCAGTGTTTGCTCTCAGAAGACTGGGTTGGATGAGAGAGATACTGGAGAGGGAAAGACAAATTAGTAATATTTCCAATAATGCAGTAAGTTATTTGTGACCTAGAAAATAGCCAATCCAAAACATCAAAGTGGGTAGAGAAAGAATCTCAGATAACGGACTAAGAAGAGTCTGATAAGAATCAAAACACAGACCCTCATTATTCTTCCATTTGTAGTCAATGGAGACATTCAACAAATTATCTTCCTGCTAGTACTTATTGATTTTATCTAACCTTGAAGTTTTGTGATGACATTTAATTAGTTTTGTTCAGAGGAAAGTTCCTGCAGATCTTCTAGTCCCATTGGTTTTTTCCCTTCCCAAAGATATTGAAATCCCGATATCTGGTACCTCTAAGTTTGGCCTTACTTGGAAATAAACTCTTTGCATATAATCATGTTAAGATGAGGTCATTACAATCTGTCCTAATCCAACATGACTGGTGTCCTTTTAAGAAGTAGAGAAGAAAAATGGAGAATAAGACACCCTGAGAGAAGATGCCCATGTCACTATGGAGGTAAGATCGATGTGTCATCTGTAAACTAAGGAACACCAAGAATGCTAGCAAGTGCCAGAAGCTATAAGAAGCAAGAATGATTCTTCCTTACAGGTTTCATAAGGAACACCACTCTATTAAAACTTTACTTTCAGACTTTTAGACTCCAGAACTGTGAGACAGTAGGTTTCTATTGTTTTGAACCACCCAGTGTGTGTTACTTTGTTACTGAAGTCCTAACAATCTAGTAGTAATTCTACAGTTTAATTTTGATGAGCCCTTTCTATGTGTCAACTGTTGCAGTGAACTCTTGCATGTATGACCATACTCAGTAGTCATAATATTACTATCTGAGTGGTATTATTACTGTTTTCATAAAACTGGGAGAGTGGGCCTCCCCGGTGGCAGCGGGTTGAAGCATCCATGGCACAGTGGCACAGCAGCATGAATCGATCTGTGACCAGGGAGGGGAACACATGTGGCGCAGCAGACCTCTTATGCCTTGCCCACTGCTGCTCCCCTCAGCAGTGTATTTCAGTTCATCTGCCTGTTCTGTTCCCCACTCTGTCTCTGGTGAATCCTCTCACCGCCCTGGACTCTGGCCTGTACCCCAGCTCTTGTAAGCATAAATAAAAAAAAATCTTTAAAAAAGTAGGAGAGAACTCAAAATCTTGTCTAATGTTCCTGAGGTCTTTTGGATTTCAGTGCACTATAACTTCATAAAGCAGGAAGAAGGAAGTCTCAAGGGCTCTCCTTGTAGACAAAGCAGAGAAGGGTCAAAGGCTTTGTGAGCAAGGTTATAAAAAATGCTCAACCTCAGTATCTTGGAACCCAGGCTGACAGGAAATCAAGCTGTGTTATTAGCCTTTGTCCTCTGTTTTACTAATTGTCAGGCTCAGGAAGAATACCCACCATATTTTCTTTAGAGAGTCCTTGGTAGCTAAACTTGGATGCTTGCAAACATCTATGCCAATGTTCCTTCTTAGAAAGACTGAAATTTTAAGGTGGGAGCTGTGGTCAAGCTCAAGTTCCACTTGAGTCAGAAATAGAAACATATATAACTGTACAGTGTGCTTTTGTTTAATTTTTCCTTTCTTACCAAATTTATGCTGTCTGTAAATTAGTAGTAAAGTTGACACATTGCTATTTCAAAATGGGAATTTAATTTCTTTTTCACATTTTTTTTCTTGTTAGATTTATTTAATTGTATTTGACAACATTTGTAGTCCCCAGGGAGTTCCCACCACCATTTCACCCGTGCACCATCACCTCAGACCCTTGTGCTCTTT
>JAGFMF010012021.1:11976482-11988324 GCA_019455555.1 Galemys pyrenaicus
GTATATGTACCACATCTTCTTGATCCAGTCCTCTACTTTTGGGCATTTGGGTTGTTTCCAGGTCTTACCAATTATAAATAGTGCTGCAATAAACATGGGAGTACAGGTACTCTTTTGGATCAGTGTTTTTGTGTTCTTTGAGTAGATTCCTAGGAGCAGGATTGCCAGATAATATGGTAGTTCCATTTCTAGTAGACTGAGGAACCTCCATGTGGCCTTCCATAGTGGTTGGAGGGAATTTAATTTGTAGATATAAATTGATATCACTAGAGAAATCACTTATGTGGCTTAAAAATTAATTCAGTAATAGCACATTGAGTACTCAGTGTAAGTCCCTGTTATGTGCAGGGGACACTAGCATGTATAAATCAGACATTGATCTTATTTCTTCTATTCCACCTACAATGAAAAATTGTCATCTTCCTTAATCATAGTTGCCTTTAGTAGGGTTTAATCCCCAAAGATAGAGAATAAGCTCTTGAAATACATACTTTTTACTCATGTCTAAGGATTTTGCAGAAAATATATAGCTATTTTTCCTTCCTGATAGACATATTTTTCTCCTTATTCTTTAAAGATCTGGGATTCTTTAAAGGTTGGAAAATGTCCTTAAGAAGGCAAGGCAATTCTTCTCAAAGTGATTCTCTCTAGGTTCTAACTTTAGGATGTTAAAAACCTTTAAAATTGTTTCTTAAGAGTCTAGACACTCAAGTAGATGTGCTTCTCTTTTCTACCCCCACTACAGTTGTTCTACTCTATCAATGTAACTCCAAGAATTCTACAGCCCTACATATTGGCCTCACTGTTTGTGCCCATGTTGGCTTTTCCCCATATTGGAACTTAACTTGATCCTGTGAACTGTGATAATGAAAGTGAAAATGGAGAATTGGTATGGTGAAAAGGAAAGGGAGTGCAATTGGGAAATAGAATATATTTTACTAACTATTCTATAAAGACACATAGGATAAAAGTACACCTACACAACTGCAGACATTTGACTGGCATTGTTGCCACCGTTTTTATGGAAGGCATATTAATTGAATATGAAAGTTATAAGACATTTGCTTGGAAGAGAAAGAGGGAGAAGAGAATTTCTGTTGAATTAACATGGATCTACTGAACAGAACAGTACAACAACTAATGGATTGAGGAGGCAGTGGCATCCCGGTGGTGGAGTTAGGAGTGTCTTGTCCTACAGGGAGTTGTTAAGAACTTAGACTAAAAAGATTGTGTGTGTGGTTTTTGAATTTGGTAGAGAAGAATATTTTACCATTGACTTTTTATATAATTTTTAACACATGGAAATAATATTAATTAGACTGCTCTTGGTGACTTTAGTCATGTATTTTTTTGTTTTCTACAGAAAAATACCCATATCTTTTTGCGCCTAGAGTACACTATCCTTATCACTATCTACTGGTAAATCACCAGGATGGGGGATTATTACACTGGTGTATAGAGGGCAAAATGAGAGGCAGTGTCCGTGAGACTAGATCTAGCTGAAGCCACCAGAGGACATACTCATTTCCATTTTCATAGTTCGTACTTGCTAACTTTCTGTGACATAAATAAAAACATTGTCAAAACTGTGGAAAGACAATCTAAATGTAAAGGAAAAACTTGGTGATTCATGTTCTTTATATGTAGGACACTTTACTAATATTTTAGCTGTTTCTATTGAGTATTTTTAGTGTATATATACTACATATGTGCATATTTTACATTAATGTTCATGATATAAATGCAGTTTGATATTATTTTCACTTAACTGTATATCATAAACATTTCTCTATAAGAAATAAGAAAAAAGAAGAAAAATGATCCCAGAGCAAGTAGAATAAACTAATTAGAGTTGGAACTATTACAGACATAATGATTGTGAGATGTGAGGATTAGAGGTCAAAATCCATTATATTATAGATAAAAGGCTAAAGCAGAATGGGAAACAATAAAACTTCATCTGATTAAAAACAAGCAAAAATTATCTAAAGTTGTTAACTTAGGGAAAGCTCCTTAACATAGTCCATCATTAGGATGAATTATAAGTTTTGTAATATAAAATAATGCAAGAGAAAAAGCCCATGGATTGAATTCAGTTTAGGTAATCTGTAATTAACTGTGCAATATAAAGATAGGATCATTGCCTTCAATATGCTTACAGTCTAAACTACTCATCTGGAGGACTCAAAATCTCACTTAAGTTTGCTTAAGGGAGTCAAACTGTATTTATTTTACTGCTTTGTGCCTCACTGTGTCTTTCTAAATTGGAATTGGGCCAGAAAGGAAATTTTATTGGATGATACTAAATATACTAAGGCTTTATTTCCTTAGCACAAAATTCATTGTTACTTATTACTTCAACAATTTGGAGCAAATACATATAAGAAAATTAAAGAACTTAATATAGGAAAACAAAGATGATTTATGTCAAGATAATGTTTTTTGGTATTAGTATAGACAAACTAGTGAGGATACCATATATAGTAGTAGCAGGGTATCTAAAGAAAACAGGAGGATTTCACTGTTGGTCACACATAATACTTATATTGTCAGGGTCACACAGAAACTATATATATATGAATTTTGATCCAGGAATTTGCATTTTTCTGTAAACTGATGAATCATTTGTTTACCAAGCATATGCTCTACTTAGTCCAGATCTGATCACACTGGGGGGCTGGATATAAGGGTGAAGATAGGCACAACTCAACCTAATTTAATTAATGGCATGCTCAATGCTAAGTGTCTCAGAAGGAGTCACTTTGACTTAGAAAGGAGTAGTTATGGGGTATTGCCACCTGCAAATTTCTTCATGGCTTTGTCTGAGTTTATGACTGTGCTATGGGGTGAAAAGCTCTTAAACATGATTTATCAACAGCCTCAGAAGTCTCCATTCGGTCTGCACTAATTCAACATGGACTTTCTGCTACCATAAAGAATTTAAACACTCCTTTCCAAGGGTATCTGTGACCTTCACAGATCAATTTAGCAGGTCACTTCAAAGTTAAAAAACATAAAAGTATTTTCAACTAGATAATATATTCTTATCCTAAAAACTCCAGTCTCATTCACATTATGCTACATCATACAAGTTAGAATTTGTTACGTTCCTGCTTTCTGTGATATGATTTCTATCCCAGGTTTATTTTAATGTGAGCCACTTTCTCAGGGTTATAAAATCTGTCCATGATATCAGAGCTTCGTTTTAGGGCAAGGCGAAGGCTCTTTGTAAGACAGCAGAGGACTACAACTATGATACTTCCAGCTACAATGATGAAAAAATTTGCTAGATTTTTAACTTTGTGACTTCTATTAATTTTTAAGGAGGGGGTTGCTTTTCTCTTGTGTGAAGGTAGGATGAAGCAGTTTGGTTAACAAGTTTGAATTCTGAGTTTGAATTAATTTTATTAAATTCTCAAATAATACTTGGATGAATACATTTTAGAAAAAGAGATACTCTTGGGAGGTTGGTTTTATCATAAATATGAAGATACATATATACACACACATATATATTTATTTATTACTACCCTCTATTTGTATGATGCTTTCCTCATATAAACCTTCTAGCAACTGTATGAAATAAATAGGTCACAGAAAAGGTTTTATTACCACTGTACAGGAAAGAAAGTACAAATAGTTTGAATGACTTTTTCTGGGCAAAGAAACATTTCACTGCAAGAATACTTAAGTGCTATAAACATATTAAAATATGCTTCAATGTCACTAATAATAAAGGAAATTATAGTTAAAACCAAAATAAGTGCTACACACCCACTAGAATGGCTAAAATTGGTAAGATGGATGGTACTAATTTTGACAGTTGTGTAGAACAATGGGAATTCTTATATATGGCTAGTTAGGATATAAAATAATACAATTTATTTAAAAAATTGCTTGGGAGAATCTATATATTATTTAATTATTCTGTTTTTATCTCAGTCAGAAATGTATGCAATAGGCACCCAAAGACTTATTCAAGAAGATTTGGGAACTATGGGGGAATATAACACAAGTGACTATAATTCAGTTATATAAAAAGATAAACTCTTGCCATTTGCAAAACATGGCTGGAACTGGAGGGGATTATGCTAAGTGAAATCGGTAAGAGGGAGAAAGTCAAATTACTTGTATGTGGAATATAGAGAAACAAGGCAAATGGTCAGAGAAAGCCAAATCAATGACAAACTCTAGAAATTTGACTGTAGAAGTGAGGTCACCTGGGTGAGGGGGAGGAGAGAAAAGTGGGGTGTAAGCACATTGGACTATTGTGGAGGACTGGGTGTTTTGGTGGTGGGTGTTGTATGATAACACCTAAAGGGGGAGATCTTATACCTCTAAATCATATACAATATCGCAAACCAATGTTATGTCAATAAAAAGAAGAATATAAAATAAAAGTAAAAAAAAATTGAGATTATGTAAGAAAATAAGATTTGTAATAGGATTGTTGTAACCCCCAATTTAAAACAACACAAATATTCATCAATAGAAGAATGGACAAATACCATTAATACATTGGGTTCATTGACTATTGCTTAATTCAAAAACATGGTAGATTGACAGACCTAATCTTAGCTACAACAACCTGGATGAGAATAGCTTTTATATTTTTTGAAAAAGAGTCAGAGCAGGCCCCTAACTGGTGATGATAGAAATTCTGGTGGTTGTTACTTTTTTGGGGGGGGGGTTTATATGTACTTCATTTTATTTTTTAACTTCTTTATATATATCTTATCAGGTGTAGTCTCCATGGAATTCTCACCACCATTATACCAGTTCACCATCACCTCAGTCCCTTGTGCTCTACCTGCCCTCATCCCTCATCCCAGACCTCTCCCTCCCTCCCCCTGTAAAGTGTCTCTGATTTATCATGGTCTGGTTATTTGTGGTTGTTGTTATTGTTTTCCCTGATCCCTTATTTGGTTCCCTTATATTCCTCCTAAGTGTTAAACCATCCAATAGTCTTTTTTTCCCTTCTTATTTATTTCACTGAGCATAATCCCTTCTAGTTCCATCCATGTTCCTGCAACTGGCATTAGTTTATCTATTTTGGTTGCTGAATAGTATTCCATTGTTTATGTGGACTACATCTTCTTGATCTGGTTGTCTGTTTTGGGGCAGTTGGCTTGTTTCCAGGTCTTACCTATTATAAATAGTATTGCAATAATCATAGGGGTGCAGGTATTTTTTAAATTTTAAACATTTTTTATTTATATATATTTGACATCAATTGTAATCCCCATGTATTCCCCATCACCATATCACCAGTGCACCATCATCTCAGTCCCCCGTGCTCCCATCTGCCCTCAATCCTCCCCCTCCTTCCCTCCCTGGTTGTTACTTTTTAGGAAAGAATTTCACTGATTCTGCGGGATCATTGAGCTAGCTGGGGGTGGGGTACTGTTATTGTCTTATATCTTGGTATTTGAATTGGTTACACAGGCATATTTTTTAAAGTTTACTGAGCATTGTATTTGTGAATGTAATTTTCTTTAAAAAATTAGTGTTTTTGGAGCACAATTGTCTTTAAGAGCTTCTTGGTGACAAGTAAACAGAGGGCCATATGTGATTCCGGTTCTCTTTATCATCTTATTTCTCTTGTTCTGGAAGTAGAAGCTCATTTGTTTTCCTCTTCTATTACCAGAAACATGGCAGGTTCAAAATAGATGGTAACTTCTTTTCTCTGGATCAGTTTATCTTTCTGAAAATCACCAGTTAGCTCTGTACATAGAGAATGTCCATGGAAAAATCAGATATCAAAATGAAAAAAGCATAAAAAGAATTAACTTCTTTTCACTTTATGACTTTAAGAATGTAAATGTAAGTCAGCAGATTTTAAAGGTGCGACTTCTCAGAGTGGCGAAGGAGACAAGTAATAAGAGCAGGAACGCCAATGCTTTAGGACATTGTATATGTACATGTATGAGTAGAGCAAGCAGATATCACGGGAACAGAAGTGAAGAATGACCTAGTATTCTGAGATTTAGTTTCTTCAGCACTAAAACTGCAAAAAGATGTAAAGACAAATCTTCATTTTCTTCTAGGTGAGTCATGTTCTCCATAGTAGCTCTGTGACAGATCTTGCATCCAGCTTCTATTTGAAATAATCACCTGTTGAGGCCTTTGCTGGCATTGTAACTTGTTTAAGGCTCTCCTGTGTGTAGCCTGCAACCTGCAGGAGCATGACAGGGATGGAAAGCATAGGCCAAAGGGACCCCTGAGCCTGAAAGGAACAAACCCAAAGAAGGGGGTAGAAAGTGAACATTTATCCTGGTATCATCTTATAATCATTTACCTTGCTGTCGTTCTACATTTACTGTGCTTTTGAACTTTTGAAAAATTCTGAGAAATATGTATTGTATCTTATGCTCTTTCTACAATGATTGCAAGCTATGGTACAATGATAAATGTACCCAAAGCAGTTACCCACCTCAGGATGCAAATAGGGAGGACAGGTGTCCAGTGTGCTCTTCAGTGGTTCATTTACTATTAAAAGCATCCCAGTTTGTCCAATACATTACATGGTAACCCTAGATCAGTGTTACGATTTTGAGCATGGATTTAGGATTCATTGGATATTTGTGGTAGTAAACCAAGAAGGAAATGTGTTGTCACATTAAGACGCAGATGAGATTTGACTGCTATTGCATGACTTTGCTTTAGAATACTTCTCGTTTCCTCATTAAAAATAAAAATAGAATACCTTTTGCATAGTTACTATTTGTAAAGACACAATAGTTGTTATGAGTATGGGGTGCTTTCCTCCGTAATTATTATTTTCTCATAAGTCTTTGCTACCCCAATATAGAACCCTGTACCCAGTCTTCATTTAACAGAATTGCTTACTGTTCTCACATACAGTATATGGAAACTCATGTGTGCCCATTCCCTGCACAGCAGGGACACACAGCAAAGACAATGTCCTGCACAGCTTTCTGGCTTGGAGGAAGAAGACAGAAATTAGGATATTATCCTTGTTTGGCTAATTTTTAAATAACCGCCTATGTTTTTTCTTCTCCCTTAGGTGACTGGCTGGTTTGCTAATAAAGGGTATTTATGTTCAAGAAGAGGTGCAAGTTTTTATTAGAACTAGAGTTTTCTCTATTTTATGCTCATATAGAGGAAATAAAGCTCACTGAGGAAGACATAGGTACCCTCCACATTCGTGCTCACGCACATACACAGAATCAAGTCAGTTGCCTTATGAAGTGTAATATGTGAAGAGACTAGGGTGTTCATTTATGTTCAAGAATTTCTTTAATTTCACATTTAAAGATACAGATTCCATATTATTGTAACATGGCAAATCATTGCCATGGAATCTAGCTTATTATAATTGCACAACAGGAATTCAGCTGAAAAGACATAGGAGCAGCATGTGCAGTTGTAGTCAGCTAACCCCCTTTGAACAATTCCTTTTCTTTGGAAGTGCCTTCCTGCGCTTGTCCAGATGCCACCTGGAACCAGAGGTGACTGGCCTAGTGCAGATGTGACATTGCTTTCCTTCAATTATGGCCAAGAGAGGAAGGCAAAGCAAGACAAGGTAGCAGTTTTTCACATAAACTCTACAGGAAATTTAGGGAAAGGAAAACACAGAAAAGCGTGAATAGATGGACCCAAACACCTCGTATTTCTAATCTTAACCAAACGCCCTTGAGAGGGAAGAGGCGGGACATGCAGTCCCACATGACTGACAGTCCTGTTCTCTTTACTGGCTTCATCTTTGGGAGACCATTGCGGTTTTCTTTACCTCCTTTATTCCTGTCTTCCTCCCATGCTTGTCTACCTTAGAGGGGAAAATGAAAATAATAGAGAGCAGTCCCCTTTCCCCAGGACCATATTTGTCTTCTAATGAAGATCCTAGAGCCATCCATTGTAAAATTTTAAGTTAATGTGTTTGTTGACTAAAAATTAGATGAGCAAATGTATAAAAAAATTCATTTTCCAAAAAGAATAATCCTTAGGAGACAAGGACAGACTGGGGACACTTGGTGGGGAGGGGAGGGGGATGGTTGAGGGAAGATGGGAGCACGAGGGACTGAGGTGATGGTGCACTGGTGAGATGGTGATGGGGAATACATGGGGATTACAATTGATGGCATGTATATGTAAATTAAAAAAAATATTTTAAAAAATAAAAAAATTAAAAAAAAAAGAATAATCCTTAGGATTTAAAAATATTTGTGATATAGTGATCACTTTTCCAGGTCAGTAAACATAATTCAAATATATTACTTAAAAGCATTTTTATTAGCTTCTGTTGATGTTTTATAATTTTATGTGTCATTGTCAGATCCAGTGTATTCTTCAGCTCTTACAAGATTCTTTACTTTTTAAAATTAGCCTTTCTTCTTTTGTCTTTTCTTCCTTTCCTCCCTCTCTTGCTCCCACACTCCCTTATCTGTCTTACTCATAAATAGGTTTCAATGGGAATACTTTTTAAAAATAAAAAAAACCAGGGTTTTCAAAATGAAAGATTGTCTTTGACTTTGTTGTACATTTGGAGTAGGTTTATAGTGCTTGTTTCTCCTAAGAAACAAAATATTTTCTCTTCAAGGTGTGAAGAAAGGAAGCAGTTGAAACTTAACAGTGAGTTAAAGTACCTGATTCTCTGTTCCCTAATAATAGACCTTATAGTTCTTATGATGAGAGATTTATTTTTCCCCTTTCTTTTCTGCTGCTTTGATTTTTGCTGAATTAATATTGTACCTGGATTCAATGGGGTCTATGTTAATGAATAAGATAAAAGCAGTGACATTTATACTCCCTAGTATAATACAGAAGACAGAGGGTCCAGAAGCCTGTGAATTTCATGTGAGCCACTATCTATCACAGGCTATTGTTTCTCAGATTCATTTATTTTATTGGTAAAGATATTTGGGAAAATTACTTAATTTTTTGAGCTTTACATTTCATAGACACAAAGTGAGGATCCTCACTGGACTTGGAGTTTTGTTTCTTCCTTAACTTTAAAAGGAATTTTATTTTATTGGGGTAACATTGCATTATAATGTTTTTTAAGTTTCAGATGTGTATCACGATAGAACATTTGTATATACTACATTTCATTCACTGAAAGTCCATTTTATGCTTCATTATATGATTGACCCGTTTAGACTGATTTACCTAGTCTCTTCCTCCTTCCCTTTTGATAGCCACAAGTTTGGTGTTGTAGTTTAAGTTTATTTTTGTTTTATTTAATTCCCTTGCTTGTTTTGTTTCTTTGTGTACCACATGAGTGAAATCAGACAGTGCTTGTCTTTGTCCATCTGACTCATTTCACTAATCATTGTCCCCTTAGCTCTACCCACATCACTAGAAATGGCAGGATTTTGTCTTTATTTTATAGCCTAGTAGTATTTCACTGTGTATATGTACCATATCTTCTTTATCTAATCATCTGTCAATGGGCATGTAGGTTGTTTCCAGTTCTTGCTGCAATGATTATGGAGGCACATATACTTCTTTCAATTAGTGTTTGCATATTTTTGGGTAAGTAAACAGAAAGGGGTAACTGGATTATAGGGCATTTCTATTTTTAATATTTGGGTGCCTCTCCATTCTGCCTTCCATAATGACTATACCAATTTACAGTCCCATCACTGGCACATAATAGTTCCCTTTTCTCCACATCCTCTCCAGTATTTGTTCTTTCTTATATTTGGATGATAGCTATTGTAATTGTCTGCTCACAAATAGTTGTGAGAAATAACAAAGAGTGAGCCTATATACCCTTCACCCAGTTTCTCCCAAAGGTAACACCTTGCATATGACGATAGCACAATATCATCAGTAGGAAATTGACACTAGCCCCATCCAGTGACCTCATTCAGATTTCACCAGGAACCTAACATATGTGTGTGCTTGTGCATACTCATGCATTTTTCATTCTATCAAGACTGGCAGTTTTTAAATTGCCTGGCACCAGGCTGCCATGTGGCTGGCCCTCAACAACTGTTTAACAGTATATATTGCCTAGTTAGTTTTTCCTTTGCCTGTTCTCCAAAGAACCTCTGGGAACCTTTGGTCTTTTTTGGGTTATCATGGTTAAAAATGATACGTTCAGTGATGCAGAACTTACTCCACTCCAGGCATTCATAGGAGAAACATGGCACTATGTAATGGCAGAGCCAGGGCTTGACCCCAACTTAAACTCTCTGACTCCTTCCACTACACTTATTTCCTAAACTTATTCGAATATATTTTGTGGCGCAGTGCATCTTACACTTGTGTGTGTACACAAACAAAATATCTGGGATCCTGTGAATTTATAGATCTTGGTTCAGTGGGTCTGAGGTGGAGCCTGATGTTCTATTATTCTAAGAGGTTTCTAGGCAGTGGTGATGCTGCAGATCTACCACCAACACCTTATATAGCAAGAATATAAAAAACTTTTTATATATCCAGATTTTTAGTGCCTTCTTTTCCCTAAGATTCTGTTTCAGAAGGGTTAGAGCGAATTTGGAAGTTTGTATTTTTGTCAAATTTCCTAACAAGTTCTTGGGGTAAATTACTTTGGGTGACACAGACTATGTCACCTCTACCCTGAGATTCTGATGTCTCCTGATTCCTTTGAAATGTACAAATATTATTCACCTTGTGATTAAAGTATTTGGTGCTATCAGGTTTTTTGTTTGTTTGTTTTGATCATATTTTTATTTTTCCTTCTTGGCTTTTGTCTTTTTAAAACCAAAAATCCAAAAAGAGATTCTTTCTTTTGATGGAAGATTTGGTTTAACTTATCAACATGCTAAGGTATTAAAATAATGTTAATACCATTCCATTTGACACACAGAGATTTTATTAGTTCTTTTAAAAGTCTTCCTAAGCCTGCATATAACAACTTTTTTTGTGACCTATATAAATAACAAATTGGATGTGCAACCAGAAATTTCTTATCATCTCTGAATTTATTCTTCCCAAGTCCAGATAAAAAGTGGTGCTTAATCCCCTGAGGATATAGACAGTTATGTGAGCTGGTCGTCTTGATAAAAGAGAATCATGGCCAGAGAAGAATGGCCAGATTCAACCATAAAAGCCAAAGTTGTATAAATCATCAAGTAACATGGGAGTTAGAAAATATCATTATAAGCAACTTGTGGGAACCCCTGATGTTTTTAATTAGCCATGAAATGTGACTTGCTTTGTAATATTTTGGAGCTTCTAAAAATCCTAGCTTTTAAATCAAACTTTTCCTATTTGGCAGTAGCACAGCAGGCTTACAAAATAATTTACAAGCATTTGCTTTGTTATTTATCCCTTTTAAGCAACCCTCGAGGGGAAGGAAACATTATTAATCCCCATTTTATGGATGATGGGCTTGAGGTATTAAGATGACTCAAAGCTTTGATTTAGCCAACGCTAAATTTTAATTTAGCCAACACTTGCATTTTTTAGTTTCAGTTCAAAGCCCTTGTCTTTACTTATGCCAGGTGACTGCTTTTACTGTTTTGGCTTATCTTGATGAAGAACATCGGCTTAATCTTTAAAAGTTAAACCACTTAAAATATTGGGGTATATTTAGCAGTTCTGCTTTCTCAGTTGGATGAACTAAGTTTAGTTTTGCATGGTTGCATTTATTTATTGCTATTCTTTTACATTTTTAGACAGCCACATAATTCTTTTTTTGTTAAATATTATTTTTTTATGTATTAACATTTTTTTATTTCTATATATTTGTAATCCCCATGTATTTCCCATCACCATATCACCAGTGCACCATCACCTCAGTCCCTCATGTTCCCATCTTCCCTCAACCCCCCCCTCCCCTCCCCACCAGGTGTCCCCAGTCTGTCCTTGTCTCCTCATTTTTGGTTTCTGTGTCTTTATTGCTGTTATT
>JAGFMF010012021.1:11988776-12008903 GCA_019455555.1 Galemys pyrenaicus
TCTCATAGTGGTTTTGATTTGCATTTCTCTGATGACAAGGGAAGTTGAGCATTTTTTCATATGCCTGTTGGCCATTTGCATTTCCTCTTTGGAGAATTGACTTCTTAGCTCTTTTGCCCATTTTTGGACTGGGTTGTTCCCTTTGTTTTTGTTTAGTCTGGTTAGTTCTTTGAGCCACATAATTCTTACCGTAGGATTACTATTTTAGAGTAGTTTATTTCAGTCTTTTTTCAACAATCAAGTAAAGGAGAGAAGACATTGATATTCTAGTTAAATATGGATCTGCACATTGTAGACCACATTTGCAAATTCCCTTAAAATTTTGTTCTTTAGTAGAAAAAACATGTTACTTTGATGTTTTAGGCTTTGGGAAATATATTTTATATCTAGATAGTTCTTAAAAAAAAAAACTTCTCTAAAACCTAAATCTTCTCTTAAAGCAGTGCTTAAAAGATTGAGCCATTAATGCTTCTCACAAAACTGAAGAGACCCTCAATGCTGAGCCAGCAACAGAGCCCTCTTATTATGTCTTTTGCTTCAACTCTCTTCTTAAAGCAGAGGAAGGAACTGAAGGCAACCTGTGGTCATTAGCCCCAACACCTGGACTCAGTATGTGTTTTTCAAATGTTAGTACGTATACGTGTTTCTCAAAGTGGGGTGCCCAGTTGGTCAATGTCAGAATCTTCTCTAGTTCCTGTTTAAAAGAAAGATAATTTTAGTTCTTCTAGAAGGTCCTGAAAAAGAATTTGGGGCTAAATTCACTATTTTGCAATCTGCACTTTAACAAGCTTTCCCAGTGATTTTCATGTTTGCTAAAATCCAAGATCCACTTCATGTGGTAAGAGACTTGATTTACATCTGACATCAAAGCTATTCTATTTCTCATGGAAACTGTTTGAGACCTGTGAGCAACTCCTGGGTTCCTTTGTTTCTCTACAGAATGAACATTTTTCTCAGTATAAATTTCAATTACTTTCCTTCTAAAATAGCTTACATTTAGCAAAACTGTTTGAACAGTATAAGTAGTCCAGTATAAATAGCAAGAAGGATAGAAGTTCCCAAATCCTCTCATGTAACATTTTGACCCAGGTGGGTGTTCTTCTTTAAAGGAAACTGTGTGATTCAGGTGAACACCTGGGGCTGTCCTTAGATTTATTCTTCCTGGTGGACTTTCTGGCAGTGGCTAATAGTGACAGAACACCTGTGCTTGTTGTAGCGGCTGCGGCAATTTTTCTTGGCTAAGCAATTTGCTTTAACTATCCACATCTTGATAACCTTCTTATATCAAGCGCTAACTTTGACATCTACTTTAAACTGCATAAACATTTTAGGGACTACAGAGCACAGCTACATAATAACCCAGATCTAATGGTGGCATGAAGCATAAAGGTCACCCTGAAGTCTCTGTTGCTTTGTTCCATGCTGCCATCGGTAGTACTAGTCCTTGACCTTTTAGAGCACATTCTAGTTACTGTAGTAATAGGTTAGATGAAAAAACTTAATAAGCTATAATGTTCGGGAAAAATGTATTATTAGCATAATTGTCAAGAGAAGTGATGTCAAATAATATTCTCTTTAATATTAGCTTTGTCCAAAAAAACCCAAAAATATCAAGGTATGTTCAAAATTCTAAGATATTTGATTTCCTATTTTTGAAATATTATCAACACACAGTTTCTCCTGTTCTTAAAAATTTCTGTGATCTCTTTCTACAAAAGTGATTTCTATATTTCCATTATAATATATGCATTCTTGGTTATTAACTCAAACCTTAGATCATGAACTGGGATGAAAAAGGGACCATTTGTGTAGGAAATTCTCAGGGATCACTGAATGGTTGTTTACAGTTTTGGCAAAATTAGGTAAGAAAAGAAAGGAACCTTTGGTGTGATTTAGGCCAGTTGTTAAAACCTCCTTTAATTTCTCCTCTATAAGATCATAGAATTGTGCTAAATGATGTTTAATGTTATTACCAACTCCAAAGTCTCAATGAAACCTATTGGAAGAGGGTGATAAATGAGAAAGAAGTTATAAAAACAGATGAGAGGAGAGGAGAAAAGAACAAAAGGAGGGAGAAAGAGAAGGGGAAATAGGCAAATGTGTGGTATAGAGAGCACCCCACCCATTACCTTAGGTGTGATTCAGCGATACCAGGCAAGGAAACACCTCATCTGATATTCAGAGGAATTAAATAAACAAGTAACTAAATAAATCACAAAAATCATAACTAGTTTTCTTGCAGTCAAAGTGATTTAATATCCATTTGGCCCTCAGTTAGTTTCATGAATTATTCATGTAGCCCTTTGGGTACTACCTGTAGTTGATCGAGTTATATTGCATTGCTGATATGGGCAGTGTCATGCTTGGCTTATAGAAGCCAGTAAATTGAAGGCAGTTTATGAGAGGAATGCTAAAGGTGGCTGTGATAAATCTAAAAAGTTACTTCAGTTCATTTAGAAAGCCTCTGAAATAAAGATCATGACTCCAGTGTCAGTGGTAGAGCACTTATCCTATTCAGTTCCTTTGTTTGCTAATCACTATGAAAGTTAACTCTCACCTTCAGAGTCATAGAAGTTTACACCTAATAACAATACATGCACAATCTTTCTGCTGGATGAAAATTCCTTGACTATGTTTTATTTTGTTGACTCAGCCATGTAAATATTATATTAGAGGGTAAATGAATATGAATATTTAACAAGATTTTAAGAGAAATCAATATGTATCTATTCACTGGTTGAGTTTAATTTTTAGAAGGAAATATATCTGCCCTGAAAAGGCTAAAATTTAGATTTATTTGTGTGCATCAAGGAGCAGTTGGAAATTCAGTCAGCCAGATACATCACTGGAGGGAGCTCTTACTTCATGACAAAACAGAAATGAATACTTTCTTTATTCTCAAATTTCACTTATAGCCAAAGACCACCCCCCCAGATAAAAGTAATAAATACGAGAGCTGTATGGTAAGAAAATGTGTTATGGGGGCATCATATGCCATGTTTGCTTACAAATAAAGACAGGATGACTATCCAGAAACAGCAAAATTTAAACAAGTCCACAATACAAGATTATATACAGTGAGGGCCATGACGTACATTTTGTATGAAAAAGTACCTTGGCAGTTATGCTTTATAAATGGCCTCACCCCACCCCATGATAACACTGTTAGTCCACAGTGATCACCACTCTCAAACTCTAATGATAATCTGGCTCTGGTGTTCACAGAACTGACAGGACAAGTCCTCTGTTCCTCATTGGTAGGGGGTGGAGGTTGCTCTGTAAAGAGATGCAGTCAGTTCTTGGGTCCATTCTTAGCAACAGTGCAACTGTACTTCTGTTGGACCAGCTTTGTAAAGGGTGCTTAGTTTTTCAGAGGCTGAGTGGTGTGAGTGACAGCATGCAGGACCAAGAACCAGAATTCCTAAATTTTTGTCATAATAGAACTCCTAACCATATGTGAGCCCTTAGGCTTTCTTGTCTTCATATTTCTGGTGAGAAAGGAATTGTGAAGCATTGGAATAGAGGATTTCAAAAATCATGATCCTTCAAGTTAAAACTGTTCACTTGCTTATGTAGTTCTAACTGTGATATACGTTTATTGGGAGTTACATTTGCATTCACGTTAGCTATTTTTAAGCCACACCTCCATTAAGACATTTCCTTTCCTTACTGCCCATACACACTTCTTCCTTTTCTTCTCTTTACTTGTCTGGTCCCTTGAAAGTTAGCTATAGATAAGAAGCAAATCGAAAAAATGACACTCTAGGAGACTCAGTTTCTTCAGGACTGGACCGAGCCTTAGGCAGTTCACTGAATAAGGTCATCTGGGATTGGGATTGGTTGAACTAAGGTATTACCTTGAAGCAGATACATAATTTGTAGGGATCAGTGCAGAATGAAAGTGCATTGAAATTAAAATTTTTAAATTTGAATTTTCGGTTCTAAGCCAAATACAGGGCATGAGACCATGTGTGATGGCAAAGAACCTGTGTCCATGAAGCCAGTCCTGTCCAGAGCTGTGGGGATCCTGGAGTTAATCTAATAGACACCTAAGAATGCATTTGGCTCTAAAGGTCAGATGCATGGACAGATAATACAAAGAAAACATAATAAAACAAAAACCAAGCCACTCTGCCAGTTTATTTTTTTAAAAGGTGAGAAAATGTTTCCATAAAGAAGCTGTGATTGTATTTTGTCCAAATCCTTAGAAGGATAATTAGTTAAATAGTTTTGGAAGGAGCACTGTGGAAAGGGGAGGGAGGTGTTGCAATCATCTGATGATTTTGTTTATACCAATTAAAAAAATTCAGTCTGGGAAGATATAATGGTTTATTCTAAATAATTTCAAGACATTGGGAAGCCAGCTGGAGATAGGAAGAGTGGCTCAAAGACTGACAAGTAATATCCGGGAGAGGCTGGCAAAGCATGGTGAAGAGATGCTTTGAAAAGACTGGAGGCCTTCAGTTTGCTGAACAGAGCACAGCCTTAAAATGTTAGAATAAAGTCTACAATAGTTTAACTGTGTAATTGCTTTGTCGTTTTTTCTAATAATTTATTTTTCTCTGATTCTATCATTTCAGTGGGGGGAAAATTAGGTTGACAGTAAGTACATTCTATTGTAAACTTACAGGGATATTTTGTGGTTTCAAAACAACTTCCCAGGTATTGTTCCCCTTCAGTAGTAGCCATTATTCTGCATTGATTGACTTTATGACAGTATTCCTTGGCATTCGTTTTTATTTGGGCTCAAAGCTCCAAGTAAAATTGTGTTAATATTTCAGGGAGCATTTTGTGATTTGCACTGGCTGAGATCTGGAGCAAGACAATGCGCAGCTGTGAATTTGCTTTCTCTTCTCTCTACAACATGACTTGCTGGCATCCTGACTGCTTCGGCGAGGAACTGTCGACCCCTCTCGGAGCCTGTCTAGAAGACTCTTCTCCAGCCAAGCAGGTAAGTTTGCATTAGTGCCTCTGCCACCTTCTTTCCCAAGTTTTGCTCCTTACCCTTTTCCCTGGATGAAAACTTACACTTAAGAACTTTTAAGTTCTCTCCATCTTACAGCAGTCTTTTCTCTCATGAATTCAAAAGTAGTCAACATGTTGAACTGTCTTTTTAGTTGGACTCTTAGTGGATGGCAAGACACATAACTGCCCTTAAGTCCTGTGCTTGAAATTCCTCCAAGTCTGATGCTATCAGAAAATTTAAACCAAACAAGTGTCTGTAAAGTAGAATTTATATCATGGGAAGGACCAGAAGGAGAGTTGACTTGGATAAAAAGTGGTATATTGTGACCTTAAAATAACCATGTTGCTGACTTTCTAAAGTAAGTATTTCTCAGGTATTTCCAAGGTATCTTATCCCTTTGACAACAAGGGACAGGCTCTATATGGTATTTGCAATTTACAATAAAAGTAGATGGAACTTAAACAATCAAATAGCACAGTTCTAACCACTAATTCTCTTGGATAAATTTAAAGTGGAGTTTATGCTGAAGTCCATTAGTTGTTTCTTTAGAAAACCCTCTTGGGTAAGATCTCTTTTGTGTGCTTTTCCTGATTGTACTGTAGTTTGTGGTGTTAGGACAAGATTTCAAAGAACACTATGGAATGCAATGTGTGAAAATACTTTTCTCCTAGAATTTTAGAATAAAAATGACCCTACACAAAAAACATGGTATTTACAGTTCAACATAGTGATGTGGAAAATGCAGCCTGCCGTGAAGTAGTTTCAATCATCATTACTGTCACTACAATTTTTAGAAGTCATTAATTGTGGATTTAAAATACCTTTATCAAGATAAAAACTGTGTTTTCATTTATGTAAATGATGCTACCACCCCTGAAAGTTGCAGCATTCATGACCAAAAGAGCAGTTTCTCTGCTCCTGAGGAATTGTCCCAGGACATTTCTGGTTCCAGAACCTTGCAGAGGACTCGAACCACTGCCACATTTGTCATAGCTGATTTTCTAGAAGTTACCATGCATGTGTGTATGTGTGTTGGAGCAGGAGGTGTTTAGGTGATGCAGGGAGAGGAAAGACTGTCACACACCATGCTGTATTTCCTATGGTCATCCCACACCATTCTTCAACTGAGTTATTAGGATCATTATCTTTGCTGTTCTTATACCCAGAGAGTGGCATAGAAGTTTTAATGTCAAAGATGGAACTCCTGTCTTACAAAAATAGGGTCTCTTCATCTGGAAAAGTGTCTAAGTTTGTTGACTGTGGCTATCTTTTTATGATAAATTTTAACTTCTTTGGATCTCTGTTTTTTACCTTAAAGGATGGAGTTTAGGTAATATCAGTTTCTGTTCTTAAAACTAGTCTTATAGATATAGCTACCATCTAGTGGACTAAAGTAAAACCACACAAATACAGAGATCGGTGTGGGGGGCTGTGACAAAAAAATACAGGATATTTAGCTCTGAGCAGGGCTGTGCTGGCCACAACCACAGCGAGTATGTGGTAGCTCATTGAAATATAGTGGGCCTGCAGTCAGTGAGAGGGAAGCAGCAAATCTTCAAACAGGAAGATGTTCTTCAAGTCATCCCTACTCAGTTGGTGCCTTAGATTTTATATATAGGAAATGCTGGAAATTCTATATAGGAAAATTCTGTATATGAAATTCTATATAGGAAAAGCCATCTTATTGACATGGAGGAAGGGGGAGAGTTACCTTGAAGCTACATTTGCTGTGTGTGCTTTTTATTCTCCTCTTTTCCCTCCTTTTTCTTTGGTTGTATTTTTATATGGAAGTACTTTGGGAATAGATCTGGAAGGATTAGATAATATGTCATCAGAATCCCCCTCCTTCTCATTGTATCACCTGTAGTTCCAAACTACAGCAACATGATGCTATCTCTTTGTTCAGACTTTAACACTGAAACAATCATTGTTCTATATGGCACAAAGGCTTTATGAAAGTAAGCATGCCATTTTTTTCTAGTAGAAACAAAACTAGAATGTAAGTAAGCTTCCAGAAGGCAGAGACTTGTCTGTCCTTTGATGTACTTGAATTCTTAGACCAGTGGAGGGTCCATAGTAAGAGCTGAATAACATATATCCAGCAACAAATTGGTTAAAGTATTCAAATGCACTTTCTAATAAGTATAGAAATTCTCCCAGTAAGCTATTTTGTAGTCATTAGCATGATGCATGCTATTATATATATTGTGACAGAAAAATGCTTGTGATATAATACAAGATAAGCAAACTTCTTGTATATAAATCATATATATGTAAATTATTTTTGTAAAGCACATCCATTATTTGAAAATTATATACTTGCAGATATAAATACAAAGTCTTTGATGTGGAAGTAAATGAAGCAGGTGGTAATATTCAGAATATTTGAATGCAACCAGTAGAGTTCAAAATGAATCAATAGAGGTGATTACTGGAAAATAAAGGAGTATTGAATCTCAAGACTCAGTATTAATTATATTAGTATTAATTAAAAGTGTGAAAATTGAGTATAAAAAGCGAGCCATTGATGTGGTTTGTGCTAAAGTTCATCTGTCCTCTCAATCATGAGTATTACACCAGCACAAGTAAGCACTTTACAAAAGCTCATTCAGTGATCTTCTGGTTTTCTGGGTTAAGTGGGATACAGTGGTGCAGATACTCACAAATGGTGGAACTGGAACAGTGGCAGCAGCTCCATTGTTTGAACCCATCAGCGGGACCCATCCTTTGCCTAGCAATGGACAGACACTCAAAAGTTTATCACCCTTTAGTAGCATTTGAAAATTTGCTCTGGTGCTTATATAACTTTTATTCGTAAACAAATTTTAACTATTTTGCCTTACATTCTTTTTGGTAGTAGGTTTTTTTTTAATCCTGCAAACTCAAGCTATCAGTAGATGAAGTAAAACCCTAATTCTACCTCACCCTCCAGCACCATCACTAGCTAATAGAGTTTTACGAAAAGGATATATCTCCTCATCGCTGTATTGAATTTTTAGAATTGCTTCCTCAGTGCAGTTGCAAGCCTTTGAAAAGTTCTGTTTGTGGAGCTGGTGATTGGGTAACATATTTTGAGTGAACTTGTAAAGAGTCCATGAATAAAAAGAGCAGAAAAGAAGAAAAAGATATAGATTGAATCTAAGGATGTTAAAATGCAATTTTAGCTTTTTCTCTGATAACAGGCTTCTGCCTTCGATTTCCTTCTACATTTGAATGAGGTACATGGAAGACTGAACTATTTTTAAGAAAAGCCTTCAGTGTGATTGTTTCTTTCTTCTTCATTTCTTCCTACCTTTTTAATAAATAAATTAATATGGGATTCTTTTCCAAAAGTGGATGTCTTGAAGTAAATACTGCATAACACTTTTCTGCTTATGGTGCTTGTAGTCTATGTTTCCTATTGGAAAAGATGAAATTTGTACTCGTTCTTCTTGCCTTTTTTGCTGCTTCGTTTGCATAAATGTGCAATTTATGTAGGGGGTGATGTACTGTGTTGAGAAATTTGGAGACAGCTGCCAGAGCCATCTTGCAGAGAAGCTGTGCTCAACCTGAAATTTAATTTAAATATTTCATTTCATTACCATAGATTGCAACATTGATAGTAAACTCTTTTTTGGAATCAGCACTAATCCAATTTGGGAAAATTCAATTGCCCTGTCGCTCTTAGTTTGCAAATTTTGTGACTGGAAGCAGGGAATTCTAAACTTTGCAACGGAGATGGCTTTAAGGAACATTTTGACTTCTTACATAGGAGAATTGTATTCCTCAGAAATAAGATGATACACTTCAGCTAAGTTAACTGAAGAATTTTCTTTATTAATATTGTGCTACCACATCACCAGACATAAGTTCACATGACTGACATCTTTGACTTATTGCAAAACTTTAATTTTTTTTTTAAATTTAGCCATTTTTGTTAAGTTCAGTGGCTGCAGTTTAACTATTGACTTTGCCTCATTCTAGCTCTTGCTTCGAATGGTGTCAATATCATTCAAACCAATGTGGAATAATGTCTACATTGAATAATGTCTACATTGCTACCCACAAAAAGACCCCTCTTCCTCAATGAAGATTATGAAAACTTTTCTATGAACATATTATTTCCAGAAATAGATGTATTATTATTAACTAAGATTGGAGGTACTCTTAGAATCTTGGGTATGTTAAGAGTCTGCAAAAATAACTGTGATTTCCCTGGTGTGGTAAAATCATTGTTGCTATGATCTTAATTTATAGCTTAGGGTTCTGAGAGGACGGTGTGGGTTTTCAAATGCCCAGCCCCATCTTGGTTTAGACAGGATTTTAGTAAATGCTTTTTAGAAATTCTTTATCCTCAAAGAATAATTCTAATCCAAGGAAAGGATTTGAAGTTGACAAGTCATAGTATTTTCCAAACAATGCTGATGGTAACTTATTTGATCTTTGTGTCTGGATGCTGGTAGTTCAAGGACTGCATTAGCGGTACACCAAATAGCCCATCAGTGAAATCAGTGCATGCACACACATACACACGTGCTTGTACCCCAGCTCATCCTCACATGTAAACACGGTGGAAATAGCTTGTATTTGGGGAAAAAAATATTTTCTCACCTTTAAGCTAACAGGGGCTAAGTGGTATTTTTTATTTTTGGGGAGTTGAATGATGGTACTATCACCTCTCTTTTGGATGCTGTGATTCCCATAAACCTCTTCTCATCTGGATTTGAATGGAAAACATAACAATTGATTCAATATGCAACTCTAGAAAAGACCTCAGGGAACAAATGTACTCAGAATGTACTTGAGCTAATCAGTGTGCTTACCATCTTCTTGTGGATAGGGCCTTTTAGGTCACATAGGGGTTTTTAGCTGTAAACAGCAAATTTCCCCACTGTCTTTTTTGGGAAAGGACTCTGTGAATCCATGCCATTGAAATCTCAATGGAAGATGCATTTAGTCCCTTTTGAATTTAGACATCTATTCTGCTGACAGCATTCATATTATGTTTGGAGAGGATTTGCCATTGGCATTGTTTTAACTTCTGTTTTTTAATTACTTTTATTGCCACATAATTTCGAAATTTATGGGCAATGTTTAAATGAGTTATAAATGGCTAGAATTATGAAGTAATAAAAATAAATGAAAACTGCTTCATATTTTAATTATTTTTAATTTGTTCTTAGAGATGAAAGAACATAAGGATGTACCACAGGGTCACAGTTTGGAAAGAGGTAAAAGTTTCTGCCTTTGAGTGCTATTTTCCCCCAAGTGAATAGTAGGATGGGTCCTCATGGAACTATGCTGGACTAATAGATCTTCATTGACATGATTTCCTGTACACAATATTCACACTCATGAACAATATTTTATTGATAGTAGATGAGAAGGAGAATAGATGAGGTCTGCAGGCATAGAAATATATGCACAAATTGGTTTCCCTCAAGTTAATATGCTTCTTACTTTTGAGGAACTCATTTGTTTTTTCATGAAAAACAAATGTACATGCAAAAATAAATCCTGTAGCAACATTATGGCACTGTATTTATAAGTGCTAAAATCTTGGTAAGAATAAAATACTAAAGGGATTCAGAAACTGGAGAGATGGACGTGTTTGGAGGATGCTTTTGAGAAGGAAAGTTTATGCTACATCTGAAGATATTCATTAAGGAAAAGGGAAATAAAGGCATTTCAGGTGGGGAATAAACTTGTAGAGATAAGACTGGAAGAATATGGAGGTTTTCTTAATGGGAGTGAAACTGAATTTAATACATAGCAGGACATTAGCGCTCAGAAGAATAATACAGACAACTGACCAATATTTACCGAATAATTTATAAGGTTCAAGATATTGTGCTAAGTACCTTACATGGAGTATCTCATATAAGTCATTTTTTTTTAAGATGGACAACAATATATTGGAAGACTTCACATTTGTACTTGAGCCCTTTAGCAAGAAGGACTAATACAGATCTTAAAATATTCAGTGATTTGATTTGGATAGGTACAAGATGAAAAGAAAAGCAAGATAAACAAGTGAGAGATTACTCAAAAAAGTGGGTTTTCACTATGAGATACCACCACACACCAGGGAGAATGGCGCACATTAAAAAAACCTAGCAACAACAAATGTTGGCCAGGACATGGTGAAAAAGGAATTCTCCAATACTGCTGGTGGGAATGCAAACTAGTCCAGCCACTATGGAAAGCTGTATGGAGGTTCCTCAAATTAATAAAAATGGAGCTTCCATACAATCCAGCAATTCCACTCCTAGGAATTTACCCAAAGGACACAAATACATTAATTTAAAAAGACACCTGTACCCCCATGTTTATTGCACCACTTTTTACAATAGGCAAGCTGTGGAAACAACCCAAATGCCCCAAAACAGATGAGTGGATCAAGAAGATGTGGTATATATACACAATAGAATATTATGCATCAGTCAAAAAAGCTAAACCCATGCCATTCTCAGTAACATAGATGGAACTTCTGCTAAGTGAAATAAGCCAGAAAATAAAAGAAAATATTTGATGGCTTCACTTATATGGGGAATGTAGAACAAGCAAATAATGATCGGGGAAAAAATAATTATAATAAATTAAAAATCAATATCAACAGAGACTGTAAGTCAGAGACATTCTTCAGGGGAGAAGAAGGGAGAAGGAACAAAATGGGTTGGAAGAGCACAAGGGACTGTGGTGATGGGACATGGATAATTGGTGATGGGACTTTCATGGGGACCACAACTGAGAGGAGAAAGTATACACTGTACACAACTGAAGAATGATGTAAATTATACTAAAATTTTTTAAAAAGTGGGAAATTTTTTTTACTTTTAAAAAATTTAATTATATTTGATGTCATTTGGATTCCCCAGGAAGTACCCACCACCATTCCACCTGTGCACCATCTCCTCAGACCCTTGTGTTCTTTCTGCCCTCATCCCTGGCTTTTCTCTCCCTTCCTTCCCCTCCCCCCCACCATGGTCCCTTTGATTTATCTTGGCTTTTAAAGTGTTTCTGCACAAAACAGTGGATATATCCACTGGTATGCTGATAAATATTTAAGTTGATTCTCCAGAGAGAAATACTATGATTTGATAATTCACCATTTTCTGTTGTGTAAGAGATTTTCAGTGTTTGAATTCAAGCTGCCATATGAGATCAACTGGCTTATGAAATTCCTTAAAACAATTGACTCTTACAAGCCAGTATGAGCAGGCTCCAGCATATCACCAAATGAATTACAGACATAGAGAAACTGAAAAATGAATTAGTATTTGCTGGTTTGGCTCTGTGGAATCTAGAAGCAGAACAGCTCAAAGTGGCCTGCAATTTTTTAGCTTAGGGAAATGACATACAAGACTGCAGGTGTGGCTGTGCCTAACCTGGACATTAGTCTGTAGGGACTTGGCTCTAGTAGCTTTCTCTGGAGAGTGTTTACATGATTTTACTACTTAGAGGAAAATGTTTTCTGCCTAGGTGACTAGGGGAAGCACATGATTTTGGGCAATGGAAGGGTAGTATGTGTAGGGATGAGAAGGAAATTTACCCCTAACACTCAGTGTCATTTTGGTCAAGCAATCAAATTATCATCAGATTTCTGGGAGAAAAGTAAATAAATTTAATTACATAAGTACAGAGAATCTACATGGGTATAGATTCTAAAGCAAATGGGTATATATCCCAAGGAATGGATTAAGGTAGGGATTTGGGACTTCAAGGAGAGAGAAGAGAAGCTAGATGATGAGAAGAGTGTGTCATGTGATGAATGTGATGCTCTGAAACTGTTTGCCTGTCATATAGGTAGGTTTTTCTGATAGAAGTGTTATTTATGGTTAAAATTCTAATTCTAGATAATACCCCAAATTTTCATCTAGCTAGTTAAGGAAAATTTGGTAGTTATTTTTTTTTCATTATTTGTTATTTATTTTCTTACAATCTTTACTTTTCTAGGTGTAGTCCTTGTAGAATTTCCACCACCAATTCACCCATGCACTATTACCATAGTCCCTTGTGCTTTTCCAATCCCTGACTTAATCCCAGTGTCTCCCTCTTCCCTGCAGACTGTCTCTGACTTGTAGTTGTCTGTTTATTTTTGTTTTATTGTTGTTGTTGTTATTATTTTTTCTTTGATCCCCTATATTCCTCATATAAGTGAGACCATCTGGTATTTATCTTTTTCCTTCTGACTTATTTCACTGAGCAAAATCTCTTCAAGTTCTATCAATGTTTCCATAAATGGCTCTAGTTATCTTTTTTGATTGCTGAATAATATTCCATTGTGTACAAATACCACATCTTCTTGATCCAGTTGTTTATTTTTGGGCATTTGGGTTGATTCCAAGTCTTATAAATAATTGCTGTGATAAACATACAGATGCATGTATTCTTTTGAATTAATGTTTTTGTGTCCTTTGTGTAAATCCCTAGGAGTGGGATTGATGGATCATATGGTAGCTCAATTTTTAGCAGACTGAGGAAACTCCATACAGCTTTCCATAGAGGTTGGACCGATTTTCATTCCCACCAGCAGTGTAGGAGAATTCCTTTTTCACCATGTTCTGGCCAGCATTTTTTGTTGCTGTTTTTTTTTTTTAATATGTGCCATTGTTACTGGTATCAGGTGGTATCTCATGGTGGTTTTAATTTGCATTTCCTGATTATGAGGGATGTTGAAAATTTTTTTCATATGCTTGTTAGCCATTTGCATTTCTTCTTTGGAGAAGTATCTTAAGTTCTTCTGCCCATTTTTTGACTGGACTTTTTACTTTGTTTTTCTTGAGTCATGTGAGTTCTTTGTAGATCTTGGTGATCAGTCCCTTATCAGTTGTATGGAGTGCAAAAATTTTTTCTCAATCGGTGGGGTGTCTCTTTGTTTTGGGTAATGTCCCTTGCTGTACAAAAGCTCTTTAATTTGATGTAGGCCCAGTGGTTGATAAGTATTTTTATGAACCTGCAGGACATTGATTAATCTTAGTTTGAAATTATAGAACTGCCAAAATGATGGGATGTCCTTCCCATGCAATAGGAAAGATATCTTGAACATCTTATACTTCATGAGGCACACAGTCCATGGTCCAGTTCAAAGATTAAATCTGAGATGTGAAAGAGGTGTATGTAGACTAACTCATTTTCACTGAAGGGTCTTTTGAAACATGTTGTTATTAATTTGTCCAAGTGGTATTTTATGACATTGAGAAAAGGTGTATTCTTTCTATGTATACAGAGGACTATGATACTGACAGGGTTTTAGAGACATGAGACATTTTCTGCAAATTTCTAGAAATGCCTGAAGGAAGTGGTGAAACTCTCATCTAATGCGAAGTCCTATCTTTGCATATATGAAGTGAGATTTGAATAACAACAATTATGTAAATTTATACCCAAAGGCTTCTGAAGCCTGGAAAAATTTCAACAGGAGAAAAATTGAGAAATTTAGATGGGATAGGTGAACGTAAATGTTACCATGTTATATGAAATGTCAACCAAGAAAACATGTCCCACAGTGTATCTGGAAATAAAAGATTGAAGTTCTAACAAAAGATCAGAAATAAGGAGGGGAAATCAGAGTCATCAACTAAGAGATGTGACTTCTTGACTGGCACCCAAGGCAGACAGCATAAAGGAAGGAGATCAAATTGCTTCCAATGAAGCCCTCAAGGACCTTGATAGTCACAACATTCTAAGTGAAACCAATCTGTTTTTTTTTTTTAAAGATTTATTTATGCATACAAGCACTGGGGTATAGGCCAGAGGTGTGGGGAGGTGAGAGGATTCACCACAGACAGAGCGGGGAGCAGAACAGGCAGATCAACAGAAGTACACTGCTGAAGGGAGCAGTGGGCACAGCAGGAGAGGTCTGCTGCACCATGTGGGTCCCCTCCCTGGCCTGCAGCAGGGATAGAACTCATGCTGTAGTGGCTGAGGTTTGCTTCATAGTGCCTTGCTTAACCCACTGTGCCACCAGGGAGGCCTGAAACCAATCTGTTTTTATCAGTACATCCTGTGTATAGTAGATAATTCATTTTCCCATTGTGTGTCTTAAAATAACCATTTCTGAGCCATTCTTCTTTGATTCCTATTTTACCAGTCTCCATTGGGTTCTAAATGCATACTGATTTACCAGCATTCTTGTTAAACAATGACAGGCAGCAGACATGACAGACCTGTACTAAATAGTCCACGTAGCAAGATGGAGTACTTGCCTTACCCTTTTACTCCTCAAGGACTTTACTATGCACTCTGTTCTGTGGATGTTAGGTAGAGACAGCTTCTGTTCTGTTTGAGCAGTAGGGATGATTGATTTCCCTTACTCCTTTGAAAGGAGTCCCTTAGCCATTTTTTCCCTTTTCCTTGGTGCTGAGTAGCGCTGAGAGCAATGAAGTTGCATTTCTTCTTTTCCTTTCCCTTTACGTTTAGAGAAGCTAAATGAAGAGTTCTTCCTCTATGCTCCAATACCAAGTATTACAGGAAAACTTACTTTCTCCTAGCTTCCAGCCAGTCAGCTTCCCAATGTGTGATTACTGAGTTTGACTTCAAATTTGTAATTCTCTTCCAGTCTTTACCATAGAGTATGGAATAAGACAGACAACCATATGCACAGTTCCAGCTACTATAGTTATATACACATGTTATTGTACAGAGACCATAAAAAGAAATAGTGGCACCATGACCTCTGCTCATTTACTAAAGGAAGAACTTAGAATATTATCTCTATCAATAGTGTCTTTGAAACCTATGGCCTCAGGCTGGATTTGAATTTTAAAATTAAGGGCATTGAGAAGAACAAATAAGAGATCAACATGTACAAATCTAGCATGTAAATGAACCACTTTTTGATTTTCCATTTCTTTTCATATTTTCTTCAGATTTTAAAATTTTGTATGTACTTATGTTAGATTTTATAGCTGTCCTTTGAGGAAATTTATGTTCTTTGTTTATATTGACATCTCTTTCTGAAGGTTTAAATTCTTTTCACATTCCCAGCTCTGTCCCAAAACATGAGAATAATCTCAACTTTTGCTTTATGGAGAGAGTTTGACTTTTCTCTTCTTTTACACCTTAAACTTTAAATTCATATCCAAATTTATCTCTTTGAGTTAAACAGTTCATTCCTTTAGTACTATACCTAATGTTGTATTTCTAACTTTCTCTAAATGGGATTCAACTTCCTCATTTTCTGTTTCCATCTTTCCTGTTGAAAGAGAGCAGAATTTTTCATCCTGAAATATGGAAATATGTTTTTTTGGTGTTAAGATTATCTTGATCTGATTATTTTCAGACACAGGAGAAGCTCTGAAAACAGTAAAAGATTGTAAGACATATTTATAGGGGAAATCTCTGGTAAGCGCATCCTCCCTCTGCTAGGAAGAAGAGGCTGGCTCTGTAATTCACTTGAAAGTCATGAGTGGGGAATGCAAGGACTTAAATCTGCATAACAGTCTTATTCAATTCCTGTGATTTTTCTAGTAACCTCACTTAACTGGCCTCCCATAAAAACCACAGATACCTTCTGTCTTTAACTAACGATGATATTTAGGTGATGACTTGTATCATATCGGAGATTTGCTTAATTTTCCTGAGGTATCCATGTTACTAACTTCTATTTATTTTTCTCCTATTATTCTGTCTTTTATTACAGGGATTGTCTTAGCCAAAAACCTAGGAGAAAAAAAAAAAAAGAAACAAAAATCTAGGAGAGTGGAGGGAGAATTATTTTTCCTCCCCTACATACGGTTAATAATATTACTTTTCTCTAAATTCTGTCCATTAGATTCTGTAGATAAATTCTCTATTGGTTCCCTTCCTACTTTTCTGGTCATGACTTTTAGATTTCATCCTCTAATCTCATGCGATTCAGTAGCCAGTTGTTTTGTTACTCCGCAGAGACTCTAAAAACTGCTATTGGCTCAGTCTCTCTCAGTGGTTCTGGGTCTAGGTACCCACTACCACAAGTGCAAACAAAAGGACAGGCCATCTGGTGCAGCAAAAAGGAAAGAAGAAACACATTTTTTTTCTAACTGACAAAGCAGAGGGAGAAGGGCCAGATGTTTGAGAGAGGGAGAGAGAGAGGGGTGGTGGAAGTGGATTGTAGCTATTTGAGCCTGGAGGATGCAGCAACCTGTTTGGCAGGTGGGATGTGGTGGTGGTGGGGTAAGGGTGTGTGTGTGTGTGTGTGTATGTGTGTGTGGTGGGGTGGAGTTCTGTACCTCCTCTGCTGGGGCCATTCCAACAATTTGGAATTTTCTCTTAGTTGTATGAGTGCTTACTGAGAACCTACAATTCACTGGACAGCCCAGGGTGCCTTGGGGTACCTTTGTGGTCCTGTCTGAGGAAATGGAAAAATCATCTTGTTCAAAAAGATTTTTTGAAGAAACTTCTATATATTTGTTGATATATAAAGTTCCCATCATTCTTTACTGCTTTTGACTGAGGAATTTATGATCCTTGATGTTCTCTAGTTGCCTTCATACATTGTCAGCTATACTTGAAGTCAAAATAGAAGAAATTAGTCAATTATCTAAAGACTGTAAATCTAGAGGCATGAAATGCAGAACAGGGACTTTTTAATGAGGAAGGGAGAAGGGTGAGAGAATACCCGGTAATAGGAGGCACTCCTTGGAAAGGGTAACTCTAGTGGTTAGGTAAAATGTTGCCAAGAGCTGGCCTTGGAAGTGTGTAAATTAAATAGACACACAATAAAAAATTGTGAATAATTTCATATGATTGAATAAACTCAGTATTTTGAAAAGAAGAGGTTGTTGCAGAGTGTATATTCCCACTGTTGTCTTTATGAATACGCTCATGGTTTTTAGTAAATGAATCTGAGACACAAAGGTCATCTCTCCAGAGATACATAGTCTAATTAAGAATGTTAGTAAAAAGCTCTATTAAAGTTTTTACTCTGGGAAATCCATTAGGAAACTGCTAGACTGACAGCAAGTTTTATCCAAGTTTCAGTGTTTCCTTCTATTCCTGTACAATGCTTATAAATGAATATTCTTTGATACCAGGTAGTTCTACGAGGTGCCTCTGGAGTGGACCATAAACCACCTTGTAATGATAGATGTTTCACTTGGCTAACATGGAAGGTGATTTTTAATCTATCAGTGAAATATGATGTGTATTCACCTCCCTGGCATTTCTAGTAGAATATTAATATTTTTACAATATGGCCTGAAATTTGATAATCTTAGAATATATGTTTAAAAACAAACAATTATGGATCTTGAAAAAGTCAAAAAACAATGACAATATAAAATCTGTATTTTATGCTGTTAATTGAAGACTACCAGTGTCATAGCACTTTCTTTATTTTAAATTTACCTTCTGCTCATACTATTTTTATCATAGATTTACCAGTGCAGTTTTACCAAGTTAGAAATTCTTTGTTTTATGTGTTCATTCTCTGATATTTATATGGGCATTTTGAGACTACATGTGCTAGTATCTACATCCTTGTCTGTGTGCATATGAAATTTACTAGAACCTACTCAATCCTTATCAAAGTGACAATAAGTTATCATCTGCCTTCAATATTTAAAGAGAATAATACATTTGGAAAACATCAATAAGTAACAACTCTTCCTGTGCATTGATTATTTACAAACTATTTATTTAAACATTCCTAAAGAATAAATGTTTTAGCAATGCCTGCAAAGCCAACAAGCATTAGCTTCAAATGAAGGTGCTAAATCAGACCACTCCAAGGTGCTCAGAGTTGTCTCCTCAAGATGTCTTGCTTTGGTATGCAGATTATTTTGAGTTTACAACAATGATGACACAGAAAGATCCTGGAGAATTTCTTGCCCTGCTCTTATTCCTTTTGTTCCTTCCCTATTCCAGAAAGAAATAATCACCATTCACTAATGCCTATTCATCAATCCTTCTTCCATTCAAAGAGGAAGTGATGGCTGTCACCCTAATCCCCTTATCTAAAATGGGTCCCCACTGCCTTCTTTTTGACATCCCTGAACCTTTTCTCCACTCTTTATGAATCTCTCTTTCTTCAAATGATTGTGGGACATACATAATCACTGTAGCATTCCCATATATATGTTATTAATTGACTTTTCCTTTGTTAATCTGTTTGATGCTGTTTTGATTACTTGATCAGTCTACAAAGAATCCAGAGGAGTGTAAGGTTTTCCCTGTCATCCCTACAATGTGATATTATTTGTGGCATGTGTATTTCTCTGATGACTGCAACTGTCATTTGCATGCCTTTTCCATCACAGCACCTGCACTCTGTCAACTACTCAGGTGCTCAAAGGTTCTGCTAAAAACTGGATGGTCTCTGGGCTCCTGATTTTTTTCTTTCTGAAACCATGGGAACCCAATAGGTACCCACAGACCCCAAATATTAAGGGAAACCCCATGTTGTCCATTCTAAAATGGTCTCATCTGTGTGCAGAAAGGCAGTGAAAGCGTACTCTTAGTGTGTTCACAGATCTTTAATTAGTGGATATATGTCATGAGAGAAAGTAGAGAGGATTTAAAATAATCTCCCAAATAAACTCCATAAATAACCCAAATCCCTGGTGAACATTTATCCAGCCAAACAGGCATGGTCCTAAGTGGAGCAGCTAAGGCCTCAAAGTTTGTCACCTGCTGGCAGGGCACCACAAGAAAGGGATTAGAGAACTGGGTCAGAAGAGTTGAATCCAAAATTCAAACTGTGTTATGAAATCTACCATGAAGTCAAGATGATGGCTGCTATTGTCTCTACATGTTTGGGTCAAGAAGTATTTCTTGTAGGAATGGTAAATGCTTGTAGCTTACACATAATTGTGATTTATCTTAAATCTAGCCTTAGTCTGCATATGCAAACGAAACTCTACTGTATTTTATAATCGGTTTTACTTTCCATTTACCTCTTTTAATTTCAGTATGCATGAGAGGCTAAAGAAAAATCTGTGATGTTTATGTTTTGATCTACTTTCCAGTTCCCTCTGTTTTTATTTCCTCTTTCCAGTGTTTCTTGCTTCTTAAAATGTCTCCTGAGTCCTTCACTCCGCCTAGCCCTGGGTCAGCCCTCTCAGACTTTTCCTGACCTCTACACTGTCATATCTTCATTGTTTTTTTTTAAAGATTTATTTATTTATGCATACAAGAGCTGGGGTACAGGCCAGAGTCGTGGGAGGTGAGAGGATTCACCAGAGACAGAGTGGGGAGCAGAA
>JAGFMF010012021.1:12008953-12022876 GCA_019455555.1 Galemys pyrenaicus
GATTTATTTATTTATGCATACAAGAGCTGGGGTACAGGCCAGAGTCGTGGGAGGTGAGAGGATTCACCAGAGACAGAGTGGGGAGCAGAACAGGCAGATCAGCTGAAATATACTGCTGAGGGGAGCAGTGGCCGAGGCAGAAGAGGTCTGCTATGCCATATGGGTCCCCTCCCTGTTTGGGAATCGAACTCGCGCTGCTGTGCTGTGGATGCTTCACGCTGCAGTGCTCAACCCACTGTACCACCAGGGAGGCCCTTATCATATCATCATTCTTTAATATGTATTGGTTGCTAGACATTTGCTAGATATTTATTCTTTAATACATGTATTTGTGTCAATGGATGCCAACATTTGATTGGATTATCTAGGTAAGCTACCATCATGTTAACATAAAGTGAGAAATTTGTTTCTAGCTGGTGCAGGGAAAATCTAAGGATAAATGTGCCCGTTTGTGGTCCCCATGTCACACCACGGGCCCATATTTCCTTGTGTTGCTGCACAGGAACAGCTCTCTTGGTAGCGTGTCCTTTTTTAAAGATTTGTTTTATTTACACATTCAAGAACTGGTAGCATGTTCTTTTCAGCCTGTTAAGGAACGTTGGCGTTCCTGCCTGTGAGAAGTGTCTGTGCGATAATGGAACATTCTTGCTTTGCTGAGTATAATGCCACAATGTTAGTTTTCAAAAGTTCTATAAAAAACCATCATGGCTCAATAAACTTTGAATGCAAACTTCCATTTGTGAGGTTACTGAGTATTTTAGTAGATTGGGCTCTAAATTAAAGATTTGGGAATTGATTTTTTTCAAAAGCATATAATTTCTTCCTTTTCCATCCCTATATAGATTCAGTTTAAATTGGATTTGTAGAGAAAAAAAAATCTTACTACTGTATATCATTCATGATGGATTAGTTCAGAAGGACTTTTTTCATCGTCCATCTTATGTATTTACTTTTAAAATTGTGTTTAAAGTGATCCAGTGAAAGGTGAATGCAATATTTCTGTTTGTGAATCACGAGTTTGTCTTTTATATTGCTTTGTTTCTTCTAGGAGAATTTTAGTAGCAAATATAAAAGTTGCTAAGAGGTAAAACACTTTCTTTTGTTTATATGTAACTTGGGAAACATTTTTACTGCTAACCATAAATTGAAAAACTATGGTGTCCATGATTAAGTCAGCCAATGTAGAAACATATCTTTTGTACCTTTTATATATACAGTACTCTGCCTGAGATGTGGTGATATTCCGTGTGTGTGTGTGTGTGTGTGTAAATGATCAAGCACTTTTATTAGCGAAGAGCGTGTACAACTATGATTGGAATAAACTTCTGTTGCAATAGTAGGGTTAACATTTTTTGATAATATTTGTCATTAGTAAAAGTTCAACAAGTTTAAGTATTTGAAAAAGGTTTCAAATGCCTAATATATCAATGGGAATAAAAGCATAATACAAATGATATAAGTGTAGACAACCTAGGTGAACTTGTAACTAATTCACTGAGTGAACTGATGCACATACCATTGACTTTTAAGTTTCTTGACAACTAAAGGCCTCACAAATTTTATTTTTGACAGAACAAAAGGTAAAATTTACCTGGAGAGACAAAGATATTTTTATGACACTACACTCAAACAGGAATATATCTCAAACAGGAATCTATCTCAAAGATGTCATAGAGTGAATATCACATTGCATAATGACATCAAGTACAGTTTTTATAAACAACAGACAAAGTGAGTCCACAGAGATGATTCCTGGTTATGACTATCTGTGAGACTAAAGGTATTGCTTGAACTAAAGGAATGATTTATATGAATCAAAATAATACAATACAGAACATATTTACTAATTTAGAAATTACATCATACAAAATGTTGCAAATTGATATTTGAAATCAATTTAAGCATAAAGTTCCCTGGAATTTTAGTGAAAAATCTCCCCCATTTTCTCTTCTTTGACCTAAATCTATATTAGAAATTAATTTCTATTATCCCTTGGTATTCATGTTTTTGGAATAATCTTAAAACACTAAATACTATCTCTCAGCTATTGCTTCATAGAGCTTTGGATAAAATCTAATTTCTCCTCACTATACCAGTGGAGAATTTACTATTCCTCATTTTCCTTTCCTCTTCTACCATTGTTTCTGCATTTTTAGCACAGTTTTTCAGTTAACCACATTGTGCCTTAGAAATATAGTTGCTAGCTGAAAACTGTCTAGTCTGAATGCAGATGTACTACAAATATAAAATATACTGGATGTGAAGACAGTATAAACAATGAAATATTTCATTATTAGTATTGCTATTCTGATTACATGTTGAAACTATAATAGCTGAGCTATTTGGAGTCAAATAAAATGTACTATTAAATTTAAAGGAAATACTACTATTATAGTAAAATCTGAACTCAGCAGTGATTACTCTCAATTCATTATTAAGAAGGTACTGGGAGGAAAGATGATGAAATTTGGTGGCCTCTAAATCCATAGCAGAGACTATTTGGTATCATAAAAATCACAGGTTATGGGAGCTAGAAGGAACTTTCAGTATGCTCTAGTCCCTTCACTAAAGAAATTGAATCATAGGTTTGAAATGTCTTAGCAGAAGTTACAGGGTTAATTAGGACCACTGAATGTACTCTTACAGTTGTGCATAGGAAATTTTAAGAAATGTTTCTTATGTTTGCAGACTATAGGACCTACAGCCTGTTTAGTGCTGCCTGGATCTTCTTAGCAGCCAAGAGTCAATGTCAGAAGCCAGGTGTCCCAATTCTTGGCTCACTTCTCTCCATATTTCATTATGACATGGATATACAATGAGATAATATGTCCACACACTTGAGTGTGGATCTGTGATCTTTTGGGCTTTCACAGCCTAATTCTAGTAATTATGAACATGAGTGGTGATCTATTAAATGATAAAGAATTAAAGAATTATCTCTCTTAAAATATTGATGTGACCAAAGACTTCAGAAAAAGTGAGGGATTTATTGGAATTATGAAATTAATTTTTATTTGTAAGATGAAATTTTGAGTTTAATAAAGTTATGCTGGGATGATAAGACTCCATCTTCATCAAAGTATGAAAGAGACTAAGATATGAAGAAATTATAGAATCAAAATGACAACCACTTGATACATGCACGGTTGATAGTATTAGATTTTTAGAAATTGGTATCAAATATTTATTTTATCTTTAGAATCAAGAAAAATATTGATCCAATCTCTTAATATTGATTAAGATAAAAATAACTATCATAGGGCCTCCCTGGTGGCACAAGGGGTTGAGCACTGCACTGTGGGGCTTCCACATCCACTGCAGTGCAAGTTCCATCCCTGGCCGGGGAGGTGACCCACATGGAGCAGCAGACCTCTCCTGTCTTGCCCCCTGCTCCGCTCAGCAGTGTATTTCAGTCAGGCTGCCTGTTCTACTCCCCACTCTGTCTCTAGTGAATCCACCAGACAAAGTGAGGAATGAAACATGCAGATCAACTGAAATACACTGTTGAGGGGAGCAGCGGGCGAGGCAGGAAAGTTCTGCCTGCGCCATGTGTGTCCCCCCCCCCAGCCGGGGTCAGGGATTGCTGCAGTGGCTGTGGTCCACCTCATAGTGGTCCACCTCATAGTTGCTTAACCCACTGTGCCACCAGGAAGGGCCCAAGGCCTTTCTTTATTACTGCACCTCCTATGGTGCTTATGGAGTATGCATTGCTCCTTGTTTGGGTTCAGCACATGCTGTTGACAGTGGTTGACTGAAGCTCTTTATGTTATGCTGTGGTCTAAAATCAGGTGTGCACATATTGCTGGATCCAGAGGTATTAGCTGGCAAGAGTTGTTTTCTGACTTTAAATTTCTTTCTCAGTTAAACTGATATGCCTCCTTTATCTTTTCCAACTTCTCACTTCTTATCTTTTCCACTTTTTCTTCTTTTCCATCGTTTGATTTTCATAAAGCCTCCTCTGATTAGGTGGAAAAGAGGTGTGAAGTTTTTTCTTCAAACACATTGATGCTAGAAAAGTTAAAAATATACTCAGCAAAATATGTCTGTTTGAAAATCACTTGAATGTATGCTCTTGGTGGTAAAAATGTCTGTCTTCCATTTTTCATGTCTCAGCCATATGCCAAGACATATTAAATCACCATAGTTTGGAGTTCATTACTGTAGAGAAATAAGAATTTTATACTTCATCCAATGAGTTCATGCTGAGATCAGAGTATTAGAGTAACATTTGGCCATTCATATAAAGAAGCTGGCAGTTTGATTTTTATGAAGATTAAGAAGTAAGAACTACTTCATTTTGAAGCAGTATTAAACATTTTTGGCAACACATTTATTTAGATCTTCTTTTGGTTCCTTCTTGACAAATGAATGCATTTCCTACCTTGTCAGAATGTCATACATATTGAAAAGTTTTTCATTTGTCTTGTTTTTTTCTAGAAAGAGGTCGTTTTGGTTAGCTCAAAACTACCTTCTATTTCTCATTTCATCCAAAAGTGGCCAGATTTTTACATTTGCAAGGACCTTGATTGATGCAAACAGTGAATAGTTGTTTTATTCTTTCTCTATAAAGTTAAAAGGCCAACATGGTAGTAGAAAAACAGCATACTTTTATGTTTATAATTGACACTTATAGTTAAGATTCCTTTGATGGCATTATTCTCTAAGCAGACATCTTGAAAAGAAGAGAAATATTAAAGAACTGGCAAACTTGCAGGGTAAGATAGTTTTCCATCCGAAACTTACAAGCACAGGAAAAAGAATTTCTGTCTGCTAGTCTGAGGCTATGGAATACCCTCTCTTTTCAATTGAGAATAACCACTGAATTAGCCTCCTTTAATGTTCTGTAGGTTTAGAGCTCTTTTATTTTAAAAGGCCTTTGGCATGGTACACTGACTTTATGTTTGATTTTTATTACTGATTTTAATTGCTTCTGCAGTTGTGTATATTTTTGGTACTCGAAATACCTTGTTCCTTGTGAAATACCTGGAGTAATTTTTAAGAGGCAGAATGTTTTATGAATTATGTTTTTTTGGTATAATTAAATAATACATAATCTTTATGATGTTTGTGACTCCAATCTCTAAAAATTTTAGAGTAAGTGCAAGGTGTAGCTTACAGATTTAAGGAAAAAAATATCTAAATAAAAATTATTTCCTAAAATATTTTCTTCGACAGATTTGGAACAAGAGAAATAAAACAGAATCATATTTTGAAACTGCATAAATTATTGTTAGTTGCCTTTTGGGTACATCTTTGTTTTTAGTTTAAAAGTGGTTTTGCTCTGTTCTTTATGTCACGTCAGACATTCAAAATACCTCGTGAGTGTAGCATATATATATAAAAACTTAAAATTCCCTGTTGAAGTGCAAAAATACATCAAAGAACTTTTAAGTACATCCAATGAAAGAAAAAAAATATAGCAAGTACTTATTTACAGTGCGGTGTTAAAAACTTAGTTTGTGGTTCTTATAAATATTGCCAAAACAGATTTTACTAGATATATTTTCTAAATATGAAAATAGCCTACTATTACTATCTGGAAATCATGTTTAGATACCACATATATGAGGTAACCATAAGAGTTTTGTAGCACACTGATTACACTCATTCAGATTATCTTATAAATATTATGGACAAGCATGCATTCCTACTTCTCCCAGACTACGTCAATCAAGTAGACTGACTCAGTTTCTACAGAGTTCTTTTGTAATTTATTAGTTTCTATAAACACTCAGCTATATTCTGTGTTTCACTATTAATGACCTCCTGTGATCATAAACTGAAAGACACGCAATTTTTTTCAAAATATAAAATCTGTAATATAAAATTATCATCTTTTTTGCCCTGTGGGCAGTATGTTTTCCATGCTTTGAATGGAGATTAGAAATAACAGAAGAAAGAGGATTTGTTTGTTTGAAAGAGTTTGGAATTTAAGGAAAACTTCCTATGATAGGAGTCACTAAGTCTTGTCTTTAATTAGATTTTATTGGTAATTTAATTTTATGTCATATGCGCTAGGTAGTTTATGTTATCAAGCATAGTGTAATATTGGATTGAGATGTGATATCAGATCATTCCACCTAATGCAATATCCGTGTATCCTGCCAATTTTACTGGGAATATTAAAAAAAAAATTAGATGGATTATTTATATAAATGAATTTCACATTAAATTTAGAAGTGTAGAAAATTAAGATTATTTATACCTTAATAAAAACTACATGGGGCAGCCAATACTTGTCCTTAGAGCCTTAGGTATTACAATTAAGAATTAATTTTTCTATATTACCATTAGGACCAAATTGTAGAGCCTTTCCAAATCTGCAGAGCACGTTTATGAAACATTACTCAGTGTATTCACTTAACACTAAAATGTAATGAGGGAAATTTGCATATTTTTCATTAGCTAAAGCTCTTGAGTTTCTTCAAGGCTATCTTAAATGTATAATCTGTCCACTTTTCCATTGCAAAATCGTTGGATTAATGTATCTTCAGAAACCATTCTACTATTCACTGATTTGTGTGATTATTTGAATCCAGATACTTGTACCTCAGGAAATATCTCTAAATTTGAAATGTGACAATTTCTTAGAAACATTTTAAAATTTTCTGTAATATTTAGTTCCTTCCATAACACATTCCTTTGTGAAATTCTCCCTGTTTCATGTTCATGAAACTGTCCCACATTTTTCCCCCTATTCTTTTGGATATTACTTTTTTATAAAGCCCTCCACTGGTTTTATTTTTCCAAACACCAAGACTCATCTGTTCTTGGATTCTCATGTTCAGGTCAGATTTTCCAACTCAAAGGTTTAGTGACCATCACTTCATTCTTGCTGTAATTTCCTCTTGAATGCAAGTCTTGCTTTCCTAAGAGATGTTGAAATCTGACACATTTTCTGTTCCTTCCTCTTTGGTACCCCAGTCATGTTTCCCCTTTAGTCTCCTTTATCTGTCAGTTGTATTTTTACCTCCCAGAATTGTAATTCTATAGTCTTCCTCTTTCTTCATCCTCAGTCTGCCCATTCAGTAACCAGGTTTGGTTGGTCATTCCTATGTTATGCTTCCCAAATCAAATTATTCCCTCTGTTTTCTCCATTTCTATCTTTGTCCAGAAGATTAGTATTGTCTAAATTATCTCTAAGATTCCATTCAAGCTGCTTCTTTCTGTGACACTTTCCAAAACAGAATAAAAACCAAACAAGCCCAATTTTGTACATACCTTTCTCAAACATTTTGATATATGAAGGTTATTTGGAGATTTTGCATCTAAATCCCACCTATATACTCCATCATTAGGGTCTCATTTGGGATATGAAAATAGAGGAAAGCCTGAATTTGATCAAAAAACTCACCAAGAGGACCACTAAATACCTGAAAAATTTAAGAAATTGCTGTTACTTAGTTCAATTTATCAAAACTGTGAGTAAACCATATAGACAAGTTATGACTTTTTATACTGATCAAATGCTAGTGTGCCTGTGTAGGAAATGATTCTTTGCATAGTCTAGAGATTCCATCTAACTAGGGACTAGGATTGGGGTAAGGATAAGCTATAGATAAATTGGGGATCGCACCTCTTGGTGTCTTATGTTTCATAGTTACTTAGTAGTAAAAAACAGCTAGACTAGGAGATCACAGGACTTATGAGGTAGCTACATTGAGCAGAAAACTAGGGGTGCAATGTGGTTTCCATGATTTAGCACTAGCAAAGAAGCATTTCTGCCTTACTAATTGAAGTGATAGCAGTAACTCATGTTTTAAAGCAAAATCTGATGGAATTCTGAATAAAATTATAGTAAATAGGAAATGCACATAATTTTAATTTGTCCGGGGACTTTGATGCCTACCTTAATCCATATGTATCATGACTATTCCATTTTTATAGATCTCAGGAGGCAACACGCTAGTGTATTTTCAGAAAACTCTGAAACTCTGAAAATAAGCTTCTAGATAGAGGATAAGCTGAAAGCTGTTACAGAGTAAGAAATGGGTGGATTTGGGCGTCAAAGAAAAGGGTTCAACTCCTACCTCTGTCACTTGCTTCTCTGAGACTCCTAATCCTAATTTGTAAAATGGGAACAAGAATTCCTACTTCTAGAAATTAATTAAAGGAGATAATTGTGAAAGAGCCTTCCCTTAAATTCTTTCTACCAGACTCCTCTCACATTTTCCAGAGGAATTTCTTATACTATATTTAAAAAGCCTATTTCTGTAAGCATATTCTCCTTTCATAATTTATAGGAGAGTAATTATAAAACAATTGTCCTGGACTGCGGAAGCAGTTTATAAAACAATTAAGTTACACTCTCACTTAAGGCACTAAAATGTTTGTTATTAAACAAAAAAATAAGAAGCAGAAAAATCCAAACTTTTGGACTATCAGTTAATCCATTGCTGATAGCAAATACATTACATGAAGAGAATGTATATCTGTATTCATAATTTAGGTTTGTGAAAGCTTATGCTTTAATTAAATGTTCAACTGATATGTGATTTTTAGGAACAGATTGTTTAAAGTGAGAAGACTCTGGCAGGATTTCATACGTGATTAACTTTCATGAGTCCTCTAAAAACTTTATTAGGATTTGCTAATTTGCCATTGTTTAAATTATGACACTTCTCATCAACTAATAATCAGTGAACGTATTATGCATTTTATACTTTTCTAGGCCACAGAGCATCTGACTCTGAGATCTGCCATTATAACATGCATGAAAAGGTTTATGAGCCTTTATTGTAAATTAGAAAAATTTTTGGTAAAAGGAGGAGTAGAATTCAATTCGGACAGTCTTACAAGAGGTGAAATAGTGGAGGTTATTTTTTAAATTTTTATTCTTAATTTATTTATATTTATATTCTTATGAAAATAATAGAAATAGGATATATAGAGGGAAGAATAAACAATATTCCTAGAGATGATCAGGTTATAGGAGAAATTAGGACAGGAAAAGATGACCTCCTCACAGGGCAGGATGAATAAGGAAGTCTGTCATTAGCAGAAGTCAGGTAGAAAGAAGAGTTACAAGCTCCACTAACCCTGGGCAGGGTTGGGTTGGTTGGATCTGAGCATCCTCAAGCTGGAATACTTGATATTTCTGGACCCCAAAGCAGAGGTAATACTGAATTCTTTCAGGATGCTTCCGCAGTCCAGGGCAAAAGGGAGTCTCACAAGAGTAACCTTTATTAAAGATATATTTCCAGTACTCCTTTGGAGGAAATAAACCAAGACTAGAAGAGTCACCAGGTAAAACACAGAGGCAGATTTATATCCCAGGGACAGGAAATTAATAAAACATACTCAGGAGACTATAGTGTAAATCAAAAAGACAAAACACGAAATAGAAATAGAAGGACAGACTTATTTTCAGGGTAGAAAGGACTGCAAAAAAGATCAAAGAGAAGTTAAAAAATTTAAAAATGTAGTCCTTGATATAAAAACCTCAATAAAGGTTAGATCAATTAAAGAAATAGTTAATGGATTTAAATGCAAATCCAAGGAAGTCATGCAGAAGGCATCATGGGGAATTAAAGATAGGGAATATAAAACAGAAGTTGAGGGTAATGGAAATGTTATTGGACAAAGGGCTGAAAAACTCACCAGATCAGAATCTCTCTCATTGATGGTAGGTCCTAGCACCCACCATAGTTGCAAAGGGCCTTTGGAGCAGCAAAGAAGAAAAAAAATATTATCAACAGGGAGAGGGAGAAGGTCCAGTGTCCAGCAACCGACTGATGGTGTGAGTGGACTTGCAGCTGTAGGATCTGGCAGGGTGTGTTTGGTCACTGCTTAGGTAGGTGGCTCTCCTGTCTGGGAAGTGAGGGGCGTAATCCTGCAAGGCCACTGCCTTCCACAGAAGCTCTGATCAGAGGGAGCCTCTCTCCTAGGAAAGGCCCCAGGGACCACTTACTTTTTTCCCCTTTCTGGCAGCCTTCTGATTTGGAATATCAGGGGTGGAGTTCAGACCACAGCTCTGAGCAGGTGGTCCCTGCGACGTGGACAGTGAGGCAGTCAGGGGACAGAGTATTCCAATGTGGGGGCCATGCCAGGGCCCCCTGAGCACTCTTGGGTATGTAGGGCTGCTCCCAAAGAAAGAGAAGAGCCAACGTAATTATTATAGGAATTTCAGGAAAAGATGGAGTAAATAGAAAGGGATTTTATATGAAATCATGATGGAAAAGGAATGGTTAGAATTTAAAAAAGTTCCTGAACAGTACAAGTAAAAACAAATTTAGGCCTATAAACATCATAGCAAAATTGTAGTTTGCAAAAGACTCATTCATATTTTAAAGTGCTTTCTATTGGAAATGGAGATATATATGAGTATTACCTACAAAGCAACAGTAATCACATTTTTCAGACTCTAACTATCAATAGCTATTAGAACACAATGAAATGATATTTCAAAAACATGAAACCTGTTGACCCATTTTTCTATTCAGACAAATGATTATATAAAAACAGAGGACTAAAGACTTTTATGGATAAAAACTAAGAGTTTACAAAATCACTTATTTCCTAAGTAAAACAATTTAAAGATGTTATCAACCTTCTTTGAGTTCAGAAACTGAACTTTGAAAGATGAGTGGTATGCAAAAGGCAATGCTGCTGACTAAAAAAGATTGGTAAATGTATTGTGCTACTAAGGTTAAATACAGATCAGCACTTTTAATAAAAAGCACTTTTTAAAAAAAGCAAATTGGGGAAATTAAATCCAAAAACCAAAATGCAATGTGTTGAGAAATGATGTAGGAGAGATTGAAGTAAAAGCATCTTAAATTCCTATAATTGCTTTCAAGGTGACTAGATTAAAGAACAAATATGTTGACTATTTGCGGGAATTAAAAAAATAGAATAATCCTTCATTAAGGAATAGGTAAAAAACCATTGCAATTTTACATAATTAATAGTATAGAGCCATTAAAATGCATGAAGTAGATGAATACAAATGCCTTTGATAAACTCAAAACCTAATGATGAATGAAAACAGCCAGTTGCAAATAGATACTTAGTGCATGATAGCTCGATGCGAACTTTTAAAATAACACCAAACTATATTTTATATATATTACATATCTTTTTATTTTGAATGAATATATTGAACATTTTTTATATGCAAGGCTACAATGAATTTAGTGAGCATATTAACTCGTACTGTTAGGAGAGGAGGGGTGAATAATAGCTAGGTGTCAGAATTGCCATCATCTTTATCTGCAGTACACTAACTCTCTTATACACAGAACAATACCTGAATGTGAGAAAGGGATAAGACTCAACCAAGGAATTCATTTAGCCTGACCTTTATCTTCAATAGAAATGAACTCATTGTTTACCACTGATTGAATTTAGAGGCTTGGCTTTGGTGTACTGATATCCATACACTTCTGTCTTCTGACTTTGTTTGGGAGAAAAACTAATGTAGGCAGCTTATCTAGCTTGGATAATTTGCTTCTAGAATCAGTCCTAGCAGCAACAGCACAGTGGGATAAAACAGAATATTCCTGATAAAGTTGATGCCTTAGAGAGTTAAACTCCTGCAATTAAAAGGGGCCTTGGTAAGACTGGATAATGCACAGTCATATCTTAGTGGGGGCTAAGATTTCAGAATTTATACTTGTGGATAAAAAGATGTAAAGTGATTAGAAACTTAGGAGACTAAAATATTTCAAGAGTCATGATTGCTTCAAACAAGTGTTGTATTTTCTCTTCATGGGAAAAATAGAAGCACTAAAAGCAAATATATTTTTGTTTTTGTTAAAATTCTATATAAAATATATCTCTAGAGTTTATTGAGACCATACATTTTGTTTTCTATCAAATCAACTTTCAGCTTTTAAAGATTTACATATGTGCTTGATGAGTTGAAGAATAGTTTATTTATAATATGAAGAACCAGGATATGAGATTTTTGTCTATATTTCTTAGGAAATGTGTATTTGACAAACAAAATAAATGGCACGTTGGTGTATTATCTGCATGAGGAATGTATTTGTTCCAACATCTACCAGAAAGCATATTGACATGTATCTAACTATTTCAGAACATTTTTGAAGGATTCACTTTTGATCGTATATTTTTTTGAAAAATAGTGTTTCCATGACCAATTTTTATCAAAATGACATGAAAATGGCTCATCATCAAAATTACCCTGTGTGGCTATACCTTTTTTAGATGCCCTTAATTTAAAACTGAGTGGAGTCTACATATAAAGACTTTAAAAAGTAATTTAAGCCAATTCGCATCTGCAAAAATTCACTAAAGGTAGTCAAAACCAACAGACATAAACCAAAACAGAAAACAGAATGCATGAAAAGGGAAACTATACTCAACAAAATAAGCAATCTGATGCAGTTCTGGACCATTGGCCTTTAAACTCACATCCAAATTATGAACATTTGGGGCCAAAATAAACAGAAATTTGAGAACTGACACAAACTTCTTCAAACCTCAAACCCAAAGCAGCTCTCCCTAAAAGTTGATGTCACCATATGAAACATACATGCAAAACACTGACTTCTCGCCTTTCAGATCTTTGCGATGACTCATCCATTTTGTCTGAAAGCTGGTGTCCTCTTTTTTTCCATTTAGACAACCCCTCCTTTAATGGCACTTCACTTACCATCCTTGCTACAGTAGCACATCATTCTACTTCTATCATTCTGTAGCTCAAAATCCTATTTTGTTTTCTTCTAGGAATTTATTATTTCTAAAATTATTTATTAATGAGGGTTATGTAGTTTTCTAGCAGAATTTAAGTCAAAAACAGGAACTTAGATAATTGTCCAATACATATACAACTGATTTTTAGTTTTTGAATGAAAAAAATGAAATAATATGTGAAAACATTAAGAGTAAGGTGATAACTCAGGTAATAAAAATTAAGAGTAAGATGAGAGTAGGGTAGATGAAGACATTCCTGATGTTGATATTATAGTATGCAAAGGAAATGAAGATAAAGAATGACCACACTGACATACCATTTATAATTTACTAATCCAGGAAAACTCAAGGACAGGTCTGAGCATGGGCATGGGAATGAGAGGCAGTGGCTATTGGTTTCTAGCACAGACCTTGGATCACAGAGCTGTATCAGACTGAATCCTGACATGTGACAGTGTTAGGGAGAGTGGTTTCAGGAGTTGGGGAGAAGATTCTTGTGGTACAAAATTTGAAAAAAGGACACCAAATATTCCAGTTCTCTCCACCATAGTCTTCATAAAATAGCTTAGTTTATTCAAAGATGAATAATAATGTAAAAGGAATCAGCACTGTCTAACACACTGATATAGTAAATACACTCACAGGCAAGCAAAGGAAAAGAAGGCAACACACATGGAAGATCTGTGGAATGTAAATCAGAAAAGCAAATATTCAAAGAAATTAAAACTACTCAGTTGACTGACTTCCCATATTCTCAACCAAATTAGAGTCAACATGAAAATAAAAGAGATTCAAAGGTTAAAAAGGAGATTAGGAGATAGCAGAGACAGATGAAAATAAAAGAAATGAGAAGGGACAGTTAAATACATTACTAAATTGAAAGTCAAATTAGAAACAGCCACAACAAAAGAATAAATATGATGAAAATGACTTTTAAGGACAATTTGGAGAAAACAAAACCACCACTGGAAAATGGGAAAAATATAAAATAGAGTTAGAAATATAGACAAGGTAGAATGTCAAATTATATTTAATAGTTCATTATAATTCCATAAGGAAATAACATAATAAATTGAACAGAAACATATTTTAATGTACAGCATAAGGATATATCACTTTAAAAGAAAGACCACATTCTTTTTTTTTATTAAAATATTTTAAAACTTACATATACTTGTCATTAATTGTAATCCCCATGTATTCCCCATCACCATCTCACCAGTGCACCATCACCTCAGTCCCTCGTGCTCCCATCTTCCCACA
>JAGFMF010012021.1:12026981-12039403 GCA_019455555.1 Galemys pyrenaicus
TTTTTATGTCCATATCCTCCAGCATACTGACTTGCTCTTCCAGTTCTTCTATTCTGTTTTTCTGGTAATTTTTGAACTCCTCTAATTCTCTCTGTTTTGCTTCATTTGTTTTTCTTTCGCTTTCCTCAATTTCTTTTATTTTCTTTTGTTGGGACTCCATCTCATTCCTCATTTCCTTTATTGTGATCTGATTCTTTTCTGCCTTATCTCCTATTTCTTTTATTGTGATCCTATCCCTTTCTGCATTGTCTCCTGCTCTTTGATTGTGATCCTTTCTCTTTCTGCATTGTCTCCTATCTCTTTGATTGTGATCCTATCCCTTTCTGCATTGTCTGTTAACTCTTTAATGGTGACCCTATCCCTTTCTGCATTGTCCCTTAAGTCTTTGATTTTTTTCATCATGGCCTTTTAAATTTCTTTGTCTGATAGATGTGCATATTCCTCTGTGTCTATAATATCTGGTTCTGGATGTTGACTTTCTTTCTGCGGTGTATTGTTTTTGGCTGAACCTGTTTGGTCATTGGTATTTTTCTTTTTTCCCATTGTTAACCTTCGGGTTAGAGTCTGTTGTGTCCTGGTCCTGCTGGTGCTGGTGGGCATGATTTCTGACTTCTTTTCCTGGTGTTTTAGGTATTTCTGCTTGATAACTGTTCCTCTGCAGCTGGGTACAAGTTCCAGTAGTAGTCTGTTTAAGTAGATGTTGAAAGAAGAAGAACAGGGAAGAAAGAAAGGAAAAGGAAACCAACAAATATACCAAAAACAGAGAACAAGGCAGAAACTAAACAGGAAGAAAAAGGATAGGGAAAGAGAGAGAATGAAGAAGAAATAGATAGACCAATAGGAATAACGCCTTCCATCGGGCTGATGTTTCCTGTATGTCAGCTGATAGTCCGTTTTCTGACTTTTCTCTTTGCTTTTTTGGCTTTCCCTGTTATGTGTATCTGGACACTATGAGTCTAGAGTCTTCACTCTGCCGCCATCTTGCCAAAAGACCACATTCTTAAGCAAGGAAAAACTTTTATTGAAATTAAACTAAACTAATTAGCATTGCAAGACAGCACTACAGATGACAAATCAGAAGATAGTACCTAGGAATGGAAAAGCAATGTTAAAGTCAGGAGAAAAATAAAGTAGCATGTTTTCTATGAATTTTAAAGTTTTCTGTGATTTTGTCTGTATGCATAAGCTCAAGAAATGTACAAAATTATATTAACAATAACTTCTACTTGGTGATAGTTTTCGTTTTACTTTCTATGTTGATCTCTTTGATATTTCTGTTTTGTAAAACAAGCTAATATTTTTCCAAAAAATTCTAATTATTATACCACTGTATAACTTCATATTAGTTCTACCACTGTAGACTGGACTATTCCTTATAAGTCTTCATGGAATTACTGCTAATAAAAAAGTCATGTCATGATTCAATAAGTGAATATAAATGATGTTATTTGTATATAGTAATGTTGAGCTATGCTCTACCTGATTTTAATAATTTTGCATACCCATTGATCTAAAACTATTTTATAGAGAATCAAAATAACTTATAATAAATTTTTTTTAATAATAAATGTTTTAAATGCCCAGTTGAATTAAGAAAATCATATAAAATGATATCTTGGATATCCAGCCAGGTAAATATAGTTAATGGTGTCAGAGAAAGGTTTTGTATTTCCTTCCTCATTCTGAGATTGATGACCTATGACTGTTGAATAAGTAAAATGTAAAGGCATAGTATTTGTTAAGAAAAGTTTTCCACTATTTTTTTATTATCCATAAACATGCTTCTTAAGTATATATGTGCTTTAATATCTTTGTGTGATTTTTTTTTCAAAGATGGAAGTTTATTTAAAATAACTGATGTGGGTTTGTTACAAAGTAAGTGTTCTCTATCTGAACCTTTCCTTCATTTCTTATTGTGACAAGAACACTTAATCTGCCCTTCTAAGTTTTGCTAACCATAGATACATTGTTGTATAGCAGATCTCTAGTGATTTTTATTATTAAAAAATATATTCATTATTCACAAAATATCTTCAAAAACATTCATTCTCTGAAATAAAATTGATTATACCTGTTAGAGGAATATGATTCAAAATGAACATGCTCTATTAACTAGCTATAGCTTTCCTTTTCAACTCTACCTTCCATTCATACTCCCTTATGAGTCTCAGCATGAAATGTGTTGGCTGATATACTGAACACCTATTCTGTGTCAGACGTTAGTATGTTTTGGGAGATAAATAGATGAATAAGATTTAGTCCTTGTCCTTGAGGGTGTCACAGTCCATTGGGGAAAGCAAACATGGAACTAATTATAATCACAATGTGTTAAATGATAAAATAAAAATATGAATAAAGTGGTATGAGAAGTATGATAGCAATTAATTCTGCAGAGAGGAGGTGAGAAGAAGACATGAACAGAAATGAAATTTTAAAACCTACTTATTTAGAGTAATAGGAATAATATTTTTAGATACTTTGCTATAGCTAATGCATTTTATCTGGTAAGTGAGGTAATGAACAGCATGAATGTCAGCCTGGGAAGAAGTGAAGGGAACTAGAAAGCATGTTCCATTCTCCTTCCAGGGGAACGAGTGAAGAAAGGAAGCAGGAAAACAAGATCAGACATTAACTTCAATCCTCCATAAGTCAGAATTGATCTACATACAGGGTTGGACTTTGAAACATGCATATTGATCTGAAATCTCCTGAGGCCAACAAGTTCACAGTCTACTTTGAAGACATGGTGTTCAGTCAGTCACCTTGTCCTGGGAGAAGCCTGGCCAAATAAATGACATAAAAGATACTTCATGTCAGAGCAGTAAAGCTTTGGTAGCTGAAGTTGGAAAGACATACAGCCCTGAGGGAAATGTCTAGTACATTTCTTGTACTAGACATTCCTCATATCCTGTGCATAGTGCCCATGAATTCTTAGTTACCTACTAACAGAGATGCAGGGTGTGAGAATACCTGTAGAAAACAAAGGCAGGGCAAGGAACTATGCTATACAATAAGATGAGGGAATGGAAGATGTGACTACTTACATTAGATAAAGTCTCTTCAGTCTTCTTTGAATGGTAGTGTCTGATTTTGTGCCCTCGCCCCACAACTATGGGACCAAATGAAAGATAAGTGTAGGCTATGTTAAGGATCTTTTATCTTCTCCAATTAAAAATGAGAACTTTAGAAAGATTTTAGGTGAGGACCTGGAAGTTTTTTAGTAATAACCATCTTTTGGCAGAATACGTATTAATAGTAAAGGTGAAGTGGTCAGGAGAAAGACTAAAAGACCAATGAAACAAATTAGAAATCTATGGAAATAATTGATAACAAAATAAGACCCTTAGTTATGTCATGGTAAAATGATACTAGAGTTTTTGTCCAATGAGACATCCCACGGAATTACATTTGTGGGAAGTACTTATCAGAGGAGAAAATTCCTAAAATTGGTTTGAGGATAAGGTTTCTACTATGGGCATCTGGATATATGTATATACAAATACATGCACATGTGTACACACACATAGCTTATAAGTGAAATAAATTTGATAGGATCAAATACTGTATTATTTTACTTATATGTGAAATCTAAAAGAATGTAAACACAAAGACATGGGAAATAGATTGGTAGTTGCCAAGGGTATTCAAATTTTTTCATTTACTAGCACAATTGATCAAGAGACTTAGACACACTCCAATTAATTATCTCTACATTACACATGCATTTTCCTAAGTCTATTGCATAATAGCAGCCCTATCTCTTCCTGATTATCAAAGTTGATAACTCATGCCATGATGGTGATTCTTTACCAGCTTACTGGTCTCAGTCATGGAGTGCGAAGGGTCCTGGGGCAGCCGTAGATTTTAGTTTAATTGGTCTCTCAGTATGTCCTTAGTGGAAGTATGTCTCCTACAGCAAGATGTCTAACTCTGGAAAATTATTATTTATTGTGGGACCAAAAGTAGTAGTAACTACTTGCTTCTCAGACCCATATATTCTTCCTGCTGAAGATACATTGCTATATAGATGCCTTTAACTCATTATATATGTTATATCTAAAATAACTGTGCTTTGTTCTCTTTAAGTATTACCTTCAAGATAATTCATCAACTGTATGTTCAAGAATGTATTTCAATGGTCCCTCAGCCCAGTGGCTTTTGGGTGGGAGGGTAGCTATACAACCAGTGAACCCCTCAGTCATGGGTCTACTCCAATACTAACTGTAGTGGGTCATCTGGTCTGGTGTGGTCATATGGCTTTCCAGGTCAGGAATCAGACATCCTGTGATTCCTCAGCTTTTGCTAGTGCATGGTTGTAAGACTGGAAAAACAGAAACATTTAAATGACTACTAACAGGAGGATAAAAACTTATTGATACAAAGTAGCATAGTCAAAGAAAAATATAAGATATTGAATTTTTCTAGTAGAAATATTGCCAATTTTGGAATAGTATATACCTTATTACACCCTTTGTATTGCAAATATGGTGTGTGAAGACACAAAATATCACACTGTTAATAATTATATTTCATGGGGAGAGAAATGAGGTTGGTATTAAAGTTTACTGGGGAAAACAGGAATGGGTGAGGTGAATGACAGATTTTGACTTTGTATTCTGTAGATTGTTGAATCATGAAAATATCTGCAAGTATTTCTTGTATAAAAATACTTTAAAAGTTGAAAATGTATTAATATGCTTGGGAATGTTAATTAAGGGATTAAAGTCCTGGAGGGGCCTGGGGTTTCTAATGGTTTTTAATGACCTCTCTCCAAAGACCTATTTTTAGTAGTAATTATCTTTCCCTGTTTCTAACCATGTAATTCTGTGCTTCTTTAAACTGTTAGTTTGCTTTTAATTTTTTATGTGTCTTGATCCCCATATTATTATAAGCACTTTGAGCCAAGAAACATGATTTTTTTTTATAATTTATCCACCCCCTTCCCTTAGATACCCTCACTCCTTTGCAGGGTTCACAAAAGCTGTGCATGTGGGAGATATTTCTAAACATCCATTAAATGAAAAATTATGTTTAAAAGAATTTCATGTAGCTCTGTCTCTATATTACCCTTTAATCCTTTCCATTAGTGTGTAATTTTATACTTTAAAATCCATCTGGTATGCATTATCTCATTTGATCTCACATTAACATAGAGTTCTAGATCATGCAGGTGCCTTTTTGCTCTTTTCCTAGGTTTTAGAAGAAAGCAAAGCTAAAGATCACCTGATCAACTAGTGTCAGAACTTAGAACAAATTAGAAATTTGTGTCTCCTCTGATAATTTTGTCACAGGAGCATACTTTGCTCAGTCTGCTTAAAACTCAGATAGATTAGAATTTAGTAAAGTAACTTCTGTTTTCTGGAAAATATATCATAGTATTCAGAAATTTATTGTATTTTAACATAGCTGAGACTAAACAAATGACATTGTGAAATTTATATTGGAAATGTGTTTACCCAATTTAGGAACAAAGGAAGAGGCTGGAGTTCTATAATCTGTCAGTCAGTATTGGACAGGCAAAGTGATACTGTCTCCTTAAGGAAACACACACACAGAACTAAGAGACAGTGCAGTACTGTTCTTTATTCTGTGCAAGTCACCAGTCCTGATCTAGGGTGATTCATTGCAGAATTCTTCTAATACAGCTATGAGACATGAGAATTTGGCTTTTGGGGCTACCATTGAGATATTCTCTTCCCAAGTTCATCTACCTTGGGCTTCCTGATCTCCTTACCTACCTTCTAATTTCCTCAGGAGTTGAACATCTTCTCTGGACTTTGAGTTTCAGTTATATTTTGACATAAAGCTTTGTTCCAATTGATCTAGACAATACTTGGCTTTGTTTCTGTTAGAGAGAGGGGAAATTCAGGCCTCATTGGCAGATATCAAGTGTTTATAAAAATTCAGCCCATTTACTTGGAGCAGTATTATCACTTGTAAGTCAGTTGTGAATGCTCTATTACACTAAAACAAATATTTTTTTTCTGATTTAAGTTACTTCAAAGCAAACCTGTTTCTATATCATACCACAGGGGAAGGATATGGAAGAGAATGTTCTTCCACAATTTTGTCCTGTATTCAGTGCAATTATTTCCTCATATCTTACAGTTAGCCCTGAAGAAATGCATGGTAGTACAATATACAAATGGTTTAAAATATTTCATTATTATTGTTTTTGGTAGGGCTCTTCAAATTTGAATGTATTCTGTTGCTCTTACAATCAAATATATCTTTTAAGTTGTAACTGTACAGATAAAATAGGAAATTCTTAATTTATTTTCAGGATTTAAACTTAGAGAACCACACATGAACTCCTCAGACGCATGAGTCTGGACCAGAACTACCAAGTACTTGTCTAGAACATTTTTGGCAGTGGTCAGTTTGGTTTCTGAGCCCCAATTACCTAATGGCTTTTCCCATATCCACAAACAAAACTTTGAACATGGATTGGGTGCCTTATAAATTAATGCTGTCACTCTCTACCTGGAGATGATGTTAGATCCCACAGGTTAAGGGTTCATGCCTATAAGACTGTACCCCCCTCCCCCCCAACTTCAAGTGTCAGTCTGACTAAGTTGTTACAGATTAAAAGTTGTCATGACCTCTTTTTTGGGACTGATTAATTTTTTAGAGCAATTCATAGAATGCAGAGAAACATTTTACTTAATAGATTCTGAACTTCCAGGTAGATGAGATGCATCAAAGGATGAGAAGATCTTGTGCTCTCTTGGCATGTATCTCTACCTGAACTTCCACATATTCACCTACCCAGAAGTTCTCCAAACCCTGATTTTTTTTGGATCTTATGGAGGCTTCATTACATAGTCATGATAAATTAACTCATTGGCCATTGGTGATTGTTTTCAACCTGTGTCCTAGGTTAGGGGCTAGAACTGATAGTACTACTATAATCACATCTTGGTCCTGGGTATACTCGACCCCCACCCTTAGAAGCTTTTCAAAAATCAGCACATTAACATAACTAAGGAAACACTTTAGTTAGGAAAATGAAGTTTTAGAAGTTTTGTTCCATATACAGATATTAAGACCAAATACATATTTCTTATTCCAAATCACAATTTCACAAATGGATACCTGGTACTCTAGATAGTGAGGAAGATGGGAATTATTAGACCTAGGGAATAATTAGATCTAAAGAGCAGGCCTTTCCAGTAAATTCATTAAAAAAAAGTTAACATTTATTTATTTTTCTTTTATTTATTAGATTTATTTGATGACAATAATTTTCACTTGTTTGCAATGCTAATTTTAGAAATATATAAATTATTAAGTTAATATTTGGAGAATATTTTTGGCCAAGAACCACCTTGCTGAATCAAATATTTAACAATTAACTATTTGCCATTATATTATGCTTTGTAATGTATAAAATTTGTATTAATTTTGGGCTTTTTGACACAGGAACTTTTAATGTCTTTAGGCAGAATTAAAAGAATCTCTGTTAACATTTTTTTTTCCAGTTTATGAAAGAATCTGGTAAAATCCTGCAATTAGGTAAGATCCTCACTTAGCCCAGGGGGTGTGAGGAGTCATCCAGACTTCTAATCACCCTTAATACCTGGTAATGTGAAATATTACAGAATGGTCTCTAAGTGCCATGAAGTTTTCAGAAAATGTATGTTTAAGGCCAAAGATGTTTAATAAATAAAGTGCTAGTTAAGTCAATATTCGGCAGAGGGCCAGGCAGCCCAGATCCATCAGTGAGCATGTGAATGACACATATTACTTTTCCTGCCACCTTCTCACCAAAATAAATGACTCATTTACAAAAATGTATTCTAGGAGAAGTGAACCAAAAAATAAATAAATAAACAAACAAACAAACAAATAAATAAATAAATAAAACAAAGGGGGGAGGGAGAAATTCTTGAGTAAGAACACCGAGTGTCAAGAAATCTAGCTACCAGCATACCTGAGTCTATGTGCTGCTAAATATCAACATCTGTTATTATCCATAATGCTAAAAGGGTCCGTGGATAATAGGAAAGTGAGTATAGAGTAAGTAAGAGGACTGGAATAATGCTAATTAATTCTCACACATTTCTTGTGGGTTGAAATAATGAGTTACTAAGAAGGAACTAGAATATAATTTAGAGTATATTATGAATTTGATTTTTTAATATTCAAATTGTTGTTCATTTCCAATTTTGTACATTGTGATCAGAGGATACCGTATCAAATAAAATGCATAATTCTAATTTTTGGGAATATAATGACTTTTATTCCATGGGCCTTTTATGTGGTCCATATACTTTTTCATAAGCTATACTTAAATACACATTAGCTGTGATGGTGCAGAATGATTATTTTTGCTTATGTATATTTTTGTATAACTAACATGGTTCATTTTTATACAATAAATTACATAGTAATGGAGTGCAGAGTTCTATATATGGCCATTAGATCACGTTTATAATTTTTTTGTCCCAATCGTCTATGATTCTATCTTTTTTTTTATGTTAGCTTTACAACTTAGGATATAGAAAGAAGTATATTTAAATTTACTATAATGATTTGTAAATTTCTCTGTGAAATTCTTTCAGTTCTCTTAATAGTAACTAATTTTTATTATGTGAATAGAAAGACATGTTAATAGGACATTTAATTAAATTTTCTTCATTAATAAAATATTACTATTTAATCATCTAATTTATTGCTAATGAATTTGGTTTTCAAATATGTTTTCTTTTGTGATAAATATTCTGACATTAGCTATCTTTTCTTTAGGATTAACCTGACTAATTTCTCCCTCCCCAATTTTTCATGTCAGTATATTTTAAAAGTATGTTGAAGAAATTGCTAGCTTCTCACTCAAACTTAAGTTTTTTCTGTCTGGTATCTTTACCACATTGAATTTTGGAATCAAATTAATGTGTCCTTTAAGCACTTGTTTCTTCACTGTATGGGTTTATGTCTCCACTTACTAAAGAAGCCATCAGAGACTCTAGATGTTAGGAAGTGTGTGTGTGTGTGTGAGATGTAGTCTTTCTAGCACACTTTTCCATTAAGATTCAAAGAATAGAAAAACATCTATTCCTTTTGCTTTTGACCTCTTTTCCCATAACTAATTAGCTCTTCATTATGATTTTACTAGTGCAGATGGTTCTGCCTTAAAGGCCAGTACCCAATGAGTGATGGTCTCCTTACCATATCCTCCTAATTCTTGATGAATTAGGTTGCCAATCTACTTCTGAATTCAGCCCCATTCCATGTAGTTCACTGGGTAAACAGATTTTGGATCTAATGCTCTGCTTAGAATGCAACCGAAAGTCTCAATTGAGTCTTGGTGTAAGCCACATTTTCCAAATCATCTTTTCACAAATGGTTCTATAGTTGTAGGGTTTTTGGAATCTTGCATAGCCAGTGTTTATTCTATACTCTTCTCCCTATTTGGCTATTAGTATAAGAACAAGGACATCTAGAGCCTAAAGTGGTGGTAGAATTAAAGAACTAAATTGTTCTTAAGCATCAATGCCAGACATTTCACAATTGCACATTATTACAGTTGTTAAAGCAAATTTCATCTTTATATGATGATCTTAACTATGAACGTAATTGTTTTTTTTATTTTAGTGACTTCATTAAAATATAAACAAACTTCATTTTTTATAACATTAATATTACTTGATTTTATAAAACCTGAAGGTGAACATCTTATCTAAACATCATCAAATAAATATTCTAAGGCATATGTTGCTTCACAATTGAACCATATTGAGTCTATTTGCCAAATGGGGTTAGTGTGAATCGGTGTGAAAGAAGTAATTGAGGGTCTCCCTGTGGCGGAGGGACTAAAGTCTCAGCACTATCAAGCTATCTCCAGCCATTGCTGCATGAGTTCAATCCCCGGCCAGGGAGTTAAACTATATGGCACAGCAGACCTCTCTTGTCTTACCAGCTGCTCCATTCAGCAGTGTATTTCAGTAGATCTGCCTATTTTGCTTATGTATATGTACCTCTGACCTGCACACCAGTTCTTGTATGTTTAAATTAATAAACCTTTAAAAATTTAAAAATGAAGTAATTGAAATAATAATGGTGTGTATCTTTCTCAAAGACTTGGAAAACATTACATTTTTATTCTTTTAATATTTTGTCCTTCCAGTCAAAATTATAAGAATATCACTTTCCATTTTGATGAGCTTCCATTTTGTCTCAAGTCTGGATTGTAGAAACTTTTAATGTATATACAATGATTGGAGGAATTTGGTAGTTTTCTGGTATGGAAAGATCTAATGTATTATTACTAGAGTCAACAGGGCCAGATCATGCACCGAAAACAAAATAGTCTGTTATTACTCTTTAACTGATGTACAAGAAAAATGAAGACTATAAAACATATGAAGAAAGCTCATGGAAAGAATGAAGTGTATGAAAACCTGTACAACTTGTTGAACATCAGTTTATTATCTTGCTTTAAAATTATGATTGTGAAGACATGTTAATTTGTACCATGTTTATTTTATTTTATTTTTTTGCACCATGTTTAATGATTAAATAAACCAAAAAATACTTGTGAACACATTTAATCAACTAATGTATGATTTTTCTGAAGCATACTATCTAGGAAAAAAACGTATCTAGAGAGATATATGCACAGATGGGGCCAAATCATGACAGACAAAACACTGTGCCTTGCACATGTACCTGCAGTCATTTGAAAATCCATGACAAATCAGTAAGGAAGTTATGAGGCAGCCTCTTAGCAGTTTAAGGAACAAAATGGTAAATACTATTAAAGTGATTTTCTTTATGATTACTTTTTTTTTAACTGAGACACGCAATCAAATAGAAAATAACTCTCTCAGATCCTGCTATAGATATGTACACTGGGTGAAGATCTTTATCATGTTTTTAGTTCGTGCCTTTTATCTATTTTCCTTCACTGAAGGAAAAGGTGCAATAATAAAGGGTAAGAATCTGTCTATATGAATTCATCCATTGTTGTTTATTGAAAAGAGTATATCACGTTGTTTGCTTACATAGCAATTTTTTTTTCAAGGCTGAATACTTACAATCAATTAACTGCAAAGCAAAAATCGAATGATTTAACTGCATACAACAAAATGGCTGTCATGAAAATTATGCTTGAGACTTGACTGAGAAGTTAATTGTTGAGAAAATGAGTCATTTAAAAGTCTTAGTCCATTTGCATGGATGTAAATGAGAACATTAACAGCAAAGAACATCAACAGCAATCTTTCTTTACTGAAAAAGACCTTTGTTTAAATTTTTCCCTGAGATAGTAGTAGAGTTTGATTGGTAGATTGGAGACATTTTCAGCCCACTATCTGTCTTGATATTTCAATAAGAAGATGCATTTATTTAAACTGTCATTGACAGAACTAACCAAACTTTACAGTGTCCCACTTCTTCAATAGTCTTCTGGGAGACTTTCCTTAGGTCAACTAACAACACCTGTACAAAAGAGAAGGACAGTTTATCATTTGTATTCCTTTTTAACATAAGAGTGAAGCCTCATAAAACACAATCCTGGGAGAAACAGGAAAAACCTTTGGAAGATGTCAACTTAGTTTCACATCAAGTCGATTTTCTGAAGTTGACAAGATTCAGTGCAATTCAATTGTTCATTATGAATATAATATAAAATTTATTTTGAGGTATAATGTATTGCTGACTGTAAAATAATTACAATGATTTCATATTCATTGAACAGATATTTATTGGTTTCTTAATAAAGTGTAAGACAAATAATAACTGCCCTATGGTCTTTAAAGCAAATGCAAGTGCATAATGAACTATACTGCGAAATTGACATGAGTTTTATTATTTTTAAAAAAAATTTATTTATGTTTGCATACAAGAGCAGGGGTGTAGGCCAGGATTGTGGGAAGTATATGAAAGGATTCACCAGAGACAGAGTGGGGAGCTGAACAGGTAGATCTACTGAAATACACTGCTGAGGGGGGCAAAGGATGAATTAGGAGAGGTCTGCTATGTCATGTGGGTCCCCTCCCTGGCTGGGGATTAAACCTCTGCTACAGTGACTGAGGATAGCTTCATAATGCTGAGATTTAACCCCTTGCATCATCAGGGAGTTCCCATAAATTGGCATGAGTTTTAAAGAGGAATTTTTTTTCAAGGAAAATTTAAGTTTATAGAGTACTGTAGATCTCCAAATTGCCTGCTCACTTTTATTTTGCTCAATATTTGACATAAATGAAAACTAACACACAGAGAAATACTATTTCTGTATTTTCTAGTTATGTTCTCTATGGTCCCAGGCAATTCAGATAGAATAGTTTGCTGGAATAGATCTCTTAAATTTTGAGATACACGATAGAATACTACTCAGCAATCAGAAATGAAAAACTAGACTCATTCATGGGAACATGGATGGATCTGGAGGGGATTATGCTCAGCGAAGTAAGTCAGAAGGC
>JAGFMF010012021.1:12047155-12088118 GCA_019455555.1 Galemys pyrenaicus
TGATGGTGCACTGGTGAGATGGTGATGGGGAATACATGGGGATTACAATTGATGGCAAGTATATGTAAATTTTAAAATATTTTAATAAAAGAAAAAAATATATTGATTATTTTTATTTTAAAACAAATTATAAACATTTTTTGAATTATGAAATTTTAATAAATTCATAATATTCCACTATTGGGAAGTATATTGACTTTCTAATAAGCCTACATTTTCTAAATATTCTTTAACAAAGTGTGTCTTCTAAAATCTGCAGTTCCTCATAGAGTATTCTTTATATATAAAAATATATGTCTTGTGAAAAAGGATTGTAGGATTATAAGAGGCAAATCACACAGTTTTCTGTCGAACAGTAGTATGTATCACTAACTTTTCTTAATTACTTTGGAACTCTCATTAAGGTCCTTTGATTTCACTAATTTCTTTCTCTTTTTTCCATCCAGGTATTTAGAAAGTAGTGAAATAAAGCCAGGAAAGCATCTCCAATACTAGTTATGATGGTACTGAGAAAAGCAAATTTGTTGTTTTGTCAAATTAAAAAAAAAATCATCTATCCTCCACATCTCACTCACACACACACACACACACACACACACACAGAGAGAGAGAGAGAGAGAGAGAGAGAGAGAGAGAGAGAAAAGATTCATTAGTTATGCATATGGGGGAAATCGAGCACAATAACTATATTTTTTAAAAAAGAATCTGAAAAAAATGCTTTGATTAAAATATATTTGTATATGCTTATACACTCTACTAGGTTATTAGAACTACATACACACATAGCAAAGAACCTAAATAAACAAGAGTATAAGTATGTCCAGTATGTAGCTTGAAAACAATGAAGCGCTTACTAATTTGGTAAATTCCTCAGTAATACTATTCATGGCCCATTTTTATAATCATAGTTTTTTGTTTGTTCATTTGCTTTTAGGAAAGCTATTTCAGTGACATTTTATTATAACTACATTGTAATGTAACAACAATATTACTGTTACTCATGAAATAATTTAATTATTTTAACTACAGCACTATATTCCATTTTGATTCTTATGCTACTTTGTCCAAAATAACCAGACAATATTATTTTAAAGCATTAGTACTCATTTTACTGAATCACTGTATTCAGCTTGAATGGTTGCTGAAAAAGGTAACCATATTTAGCATTTATCAGAAGTATTTTTTTCATCTTGAGTTATATCGTTTCATGATTTTCAGATAAAATATGAAGTTCTTTATAAAATAAATAAGTAAGTAAAATATAAGGTATATAACTGTAAAATAGTTGACAGTTTGTACTATTCAAAAGCCATACAAGATTAATAAGATATAGATCCCAATTCAGTAAATTAACTTTCCTGTTCACTTTATAAGTATCCAACAAAACCTAGGATGAAAAATTTTAAGTTGTCAATTTTAGGACACAGTTTTAGGGTTTGTATTTGGTAACTTTTGCCAATTTCTGTTAAGATCCTTTATAGCTTCTTAACAGAAAGTGGTACTTTCACATTTTTATATATTCTGATTTACTTATAACTGTCAAGTGGCATATCATAGATTGACAAAAAATGTGCATGAAGCAGATGTCAGAAGATGGAAATGACTACAGTATGGAACACTTCTTTTGTAAAATATATGACTTAATTCACCAGTCATGAAGGTGAAGTCTTGAGAAAGGTTTTCTTTGTGTATAGTGTTGGCAGGTGTCATGAAGCTTGGACCAAACAAGATTAAAAATTCTTGATCTTCTCCATCCCTCACCTCCATTGCCATTGAAGTAGTACCTCCTTCAGAAAGGACTTCTATTTCCAAAAGACGACCTTGAAATTATGCATGGGGTATAAGTAAATTAAATTCTCCATCACAAATTTAAAAACGAATAGTGCTCTTGACAACCTGATGCCTAGCTTTCCAGGTTAAAGATTTTCATCTGATGGATGGTTTCTGTAACCCTGCATTTACCTTAAGCTCAGAGCTCAGGTTGTTTCAAAACTTACTTGGCAACTCACAGAGAAATGCATACTTTTCTTGAGAATAAATCGTATCTTTTGGGGAACTATGGTTACAAGAGATTGTCCCCATTCTAACAGATGAAATCATCCCCAAACTCCTATATTATGAATACATAGAGGGGATCCAGAAGAAATCTTACACCTTTAAATACATGTGTCCTTTAAAAAGTTTCCCAAGACTTTTAAACTCATATTCTTGTATTAAGTCAGTCAATCAGTGACAAACATATATAGACAATATTATTCTTCAAAAACTTTATATAACTATAAGTTACTATTGGCCTATGTTAAGAGATTCTCTAAAAAATCGTTCTGCCAATTAGTTTTGCTGTGTTGTTGAGGATATTGGTTATATTATTCACTGACTTTTTGAAATCTCTGATCTTAGTATCAGTTGTGATTTTTCTGAGTATTAGGTTTCTTTGAGCTTTATGAACTCGATTATCATTTTTTCTTTTTTTTTGGTTAAACTTTATTGAAATATATAAAATCATTTCAAATAAATATAGAATGCAATTTAATATTAAAATGTATGCCATAAGATGAAATTTAAGTAACTTTACAGTTTAAATACAAATTACTTTGTAAACCCCAATTCCAGGAATACCTTTATATATTATAATCAGTTTTTTCGCCTCCAAGTTGCTCTACAAATCAGAACTATTTATTTGATCTGCATTGAAAATGCTTTCTTTCATCTTTGTCCCTTCAGATTTAACCATCTATCAAGATGCATTTCCTATTCCTCTCATCCAAACTATTTTCCTAACCGTGAACTTGTGATATTAATTTATTTAACCAACCGCCTAGATCTTTACTTTGTTCTCCCTACTGACAGCTCTAGCTTTATCATGTATCATCTTAGTATCTTAAGTAATAATATCTTGACTTTAAGGTAGATAATAAGCTCCAAATTGTAGGTCTTGGGCTTCCCCAGTGGACTAGGGGTTAAGTCTCAGTGTTATCACTGCTGTAGCTTGAGTTTGTTCACCAGCCAGGGAACTAACCCACATATGACACAGCAGACCCCTCCTGTCTCAACCAATGTTCCTGTTAACGGTGTGTTTAAGTAGATCTGTTCCACTCTGTCTCTGGTGAATCCTCTCACTGCCTGCACCTCTGACCTATAACCCCTTCTTCTGCATTCAAAAAAACAACAAAAAAAATGTAGGTCTTGTCTAGACTCCCCAACATCTTGGATTCTGTAACATTTACTGAAGGCATAACTATTTATTTAAATAATCAGTTTATGGGATGAAACAATGTCATTTTTTAAAAAAGAGTGGCCAGAATGAATCTTAATACATCATTGTGAAATTCATTGGAAACTTTAGATGGAATGCACCTTTATAATTGTCATAAAATTTAAGATTTCTATAAATTGAGCATTAACTTGGGCTTTAAACAAAATTCCCATTTTCTGAATATTTTATTATTTCATCCTATCTTTGTAAAATTTGGCATGCATATATATATATATATATATATATATATATATATATATATATATTTTATTATTCCCCAGAGTTCANCTGAATATTTTATTATTTCATCCTATCTTTGTAAAATTTGGCATGCATATATATATATATATATATATATATATATATATATATATATATTTTAGTATTCCCCAGAGTTCAGAAGCTTAGGTAGAGACCTTATCTGAATTCAGCAGTGACAGTAGAGCTTTCATGAGCAAAGAGTTAATCTGGTAATCTGTGATAAGACTAGGTCCTATGGCTTGGTGATAGTCATGATTCTCTTGGATGGTAAACAGTGGTTGGAATCAAAGGTTGAGACTAGGAAACACAATGCAGTTGTTATTCTTGGAAACCGTAATCTTATACCTTACAGAGGCTGTACTGTAAAGTATAGGGCATATTTGGAAGCTCAGAAAGGTAAAGATGATTTCATTGCTCTCATGAATGGCTGCCATCTTATTGCATGCCGTGACTTCTTTTCATCCCAAACGTGCAGTTCACAAAATATTCAAACTGCATTCTTTAAGGGGTTTTGTGGATTTATTGTTTTCTATATTCTTTTCTTTCTTTCTTTTTTGAGTAGAAAGTAGCATGATGTTGATAAAACACTTAAACTCCTACTGTTTAAATTGTTAGGCTTTGTTCAGAGGAGTAAAATAATGTTCTAGCACTTGTTTCCAGGTACTGCGATTGCTCCTGAAATGTACAAGTAAATGCTCTGCTATGGTTAGAGAATAGTTCTTTGTAAGACTTAAAGCAGTGGGGAAGGAGGGTATCTCACCTTTTTCTTTATGGGAGTTTGAAGTGCTAGTTTCACGTGTTTGGACTTCTATCCTTTAAAAATCCCTTACTCATGTGCTAGCACATGGCTATCTAGAAATTCTTTTAAAGGTTTTGTCTCTCTTTTATTAGGGTGATGTTGGTTTATGACACTGTTATATGATTTAGAAAATATAAGAACCTTTCTCTTCAGGACTATACTACCACACCAAAGGAGAGATTCTTTTAAAAAAAAAGTTGTTTTACTTATTTTTTCCCCAAACAGCCCAAAACTTCCATTGTCGATGAGAAGGGAACTCCCAAGTTTACCAGGTTCAGATTTCATCAGTGAGGAAAATTTAAAGTGCTTTAATCTGCTATGTACTACATATAGGTATTTTGATCATAATGTCTAACACATTTTATTTTTAATACAGAGAGGGTTCACTAAACCTCTCACTTCAATTTTTCGCATTTTCAGAATACGCTTTTGGCAGTACCAAAGAAAATTTACTTAATGTTATAGGTATTTGTCAATTAAGTTTACCTTAACAATTTGATTTTACATCCTTAGTTGATGAAAGATAGGGAAGCCTTGCTTGTTTTAGGCAGACTGTACAGATTCACATGTACTCACTGCTGGAACACTCACACTTTATGGCAGTCTTTTAAGACAATACTTTTTTTCTTCTCTCTGTTCCATGCTCACCCATTCCCAACCACCATTAGTAATATTTTTTTTTGATGAAATATATCTTCTTGTGAGTAATATCTTATTTTGCAGATTAATTTCCAAAACCGCCGCTGTTTTCCAGTCAGTATTATATACCAGTAATGGCCAAAAATTCTCAGTCTCAAAATAACAAATTCAAATCAAATCAAATATTGGCTCCCAGTAAGCCAACACTGTAGTGTATAAAGTTACAAACCATAGACCACAACTATGACCCTGCATACTATGAAGGGGATAGCTAAGTGTTCTGTAACATCAAAAATTATGTTTTCATTTGCTTACATATAGAGCTGGGCCATATAAAAATTTCATATTATTTGTATATTTTAAAGAAAGTGATATTTATAATACATTTATAATGTACTTTAAAATTTCTTAGAATACACATTTTCATATTGAATTACTGGTCATTTTCTTCTATAATTGGTTGGATCGAACTGAAATCAAATGTTCAAAGACCAAGATTGAAGAGCTACTTTATTAGTCTTGCTAAGTTAGTCACAAATACCTATTCCTTTGATAGACAAATATTTTGATCAGAGGTGAGTTTCTTGTTATAGGTAGAAAATGCGATCACATATATTTGGAGGTCTGCGGTTTGAGTAGAGAACTTGATTTTAATGTCTCTTATTCTGAGGAGTGGTTATATAAAGTCTTTAGAAGTGCTTAAGTTGGGTGCAAATCCCCATGAATATGACCTATTTGTGAGTAAAAAATCCTTTTTGAGCGTTTGTTCCAATGATGCTCTTCCGCTTAAGGCTTACCCATCTCTCTTTATCTTGTTACTTATTGTATATGGAAATTCTTCTTTGTGGTTTATTCCTCTCCAAGTACCCTATTCTAGAGATTTAAAAATGAGACTGCAGATGAGAATTGAATTAACAATGTGACTTCAAAGGAAAAAAAATATTGTAACTCTAAAGATGCATTTTAAACCCTGGAACACATTTAAGTATAAAACTTTCAAATTCACACCTGTCAGAGGCATCTATAGTTAAGGATCATCTGTTGTTAATGTTTCCTGATTCATCATTACTTGCTAACAGTTATGTGGAGATGGCCTTATTCTGTTATCAGCTTGTCTCCTTACTGGGTTTTATGACTTTTAATGCTGAGGTCACTTTTAAAGAGCAGCACATGACTGAGGAAATTAGTACTGATCTGGATATTAAAAATCCTCTCACTCCATTTTCACATTTTTCTACTTAAAATCATATGCTGAGTCAATCAAAGCGATCTAGAGAGTCATAACAAAAAAATTTAAGAGGAGTTTTTAAATGTCTCTTTCCCAAAAAAAAGTTTCTTTCTCTCTCCTATTCCAGAGCAATTTTTTCTTCAGTTGCCTTTTAAATATGGGTTCTTCATGTCTCAAAACACGTCTAGTATGACTGTTCAGTGAACAACTTGGTAGATAGTATTTGTGATAACTGTGCTACAGGTTTCTAAGAACTACCAGACATTGCACTAATGCAATGGTGGGAATAAGTCACAGCAAATTGCTCCCATTGAATTTTCTACACTTGGCTAAAAAAAAAAAATGGTTTTTGAAATCTATCCCACCAGAGTCCTTCCTTAGAATTTGGACTTATAGTACCAGATAATAAAAATATCACTTTGTCATGTTTGTTTTTACTGCCTACTCTGCACATCTCAGGGTCTTCTCACAAAGAGTGGCTGGACTAGAGTAAGATGTGATTGTCGCTGGATATGTTCTAATAACTTATACAGACTACTCATGTTAACAAGGTTCCTTATCAAAACTCAGCATGTCTATCCCTGGAAAATTGTCCATAATTTTATGCTGGAGGTGAAGGGTTAAAATAAAGACATAATAACATGTTTTGCATAAAAATGCATTTGTTCATTTACAAAACATTTTATATACTTTTGAAATTGATATAATCATTTGATTAGCTAAGCAGGGATAAATTACTTATATCTATTTTCCAGATTACACTAGAGTATGTGACAATCTAATATCATAAAATTACAAAGCAGAAGAGTTGACACTGACACCTAATCAAGAGGTTATTTTATGAAGGAAACAAGTTGAAGATATTAAATAGACCCAGGTGGAATGGGGGCAGTTCATATCATACTTTTTAAATCTCTCTTAAAGTCTGTATCAGTAGCAGTTGAAAATGAGTGTGGATGAAATGAAGGAGTATTTCATTTCATTTCCCTAAGTATTGATAAGTTCCTTTTTTTATGGTTTATAAAATACATGGCTTCTGAACAAACTTGAATACTATCTATGTGGAAGTAAAGGAAACAAGAAGAGGACTGTACATGAATGAGATGATTATAATATCATTATAACAAATTATAAGACACAGAACATTTTTTTTTTGTCTTGGTACCTGGGAGGGGCAAGAGAGCTCAAGATGCATAACATTTTATAAGTAGAAAAATAAAAGTTGTAGAAGAAAGAAAAGAATATGTAGTACCCACTAAAGCAATACTAGGTAGATGTTTATTCCCTCATAACTGTGGTGGGTTACGGTAGTACTGTCTTTACTAGGGCTTGTTTCTAAACAGTGTGTGTGTGTGGGTTATTGGAGTGGTCAGGAACTCAATGCTATGCCATCAACCTCTGGGGAAGAATATGCGAGAGGAGGGAAGAATAAAAATAAGGACCAGAAAACATCATAAAGCAGTCATTTATTTAGAGGAAGCTTTGCTAGACAGTAGGACCCAGTGTCATGAAGAGTTTTGAGCTTCTACTAATACTCAGACTCCCTCTGCCCATGACTCTCGCTGGCATAATCAGCCATAGATTTTTAGGATTAAGGACTCCTTATATAGTAGAGAGGATTCCTGAACATTGTAGAGAGAGAAAGGATACTAATAGATGTTGCTGCTTCCCATAATATGGCTATAAATTAGAACAACAGATTTTTATTTATGCATAGAGGAGCTGAGGTACAGGCTAGAGGCTGGGGTGGGGTGGTGGCGAAACAGAGTGGGGAGAACAGGCAGATTGACTGAAATACACTGCTGAGGGGAATGGCGGGGGAGCAGCTGGCGAAGCAGGAGAGGTCTGTTGCACCACGTGGGTGTGACCTTCCTGGCTGGGGCTTGAACTGGAGCTGCAGTGGCTGTAGAAGCCCCACAGTGTGTTGCTCAACCCCTTGAGCCAACAGGGAGGCCAGAGAACAAAAAACTTTTAAGAATCAAAACGTATAATGTTTGTTTCTGGTTTTTTGTTATTCCACTCAAAACAGGAGGATTATAAAAATAGATTTGAAGACTTCCTACTAAATATATATGTTAGCTGCTTAATTACTACTAAGGAAATGAGGCACGTTTGGAAGTTTGTGAGGATGACTTAATTAAAAGCAGCTGTCGTGGCACTGCCCCAAAGCTCTGAGATGCTGAATTGGGATGGAGAGTGCCTTTAGTCAACGTAAGGCAAGTGCCTTCTGTTTACAAGACAGGAAAACAAAAAAGGATGAACATAATATTTACTGAGCATCTTATATATGCTGTACTGGCTCACCTGAGAGAGCCCATTGTTAAATTTTTAACAGTTTTACAAGCCATCTGTTTAAATGTGCATTTTTTAAAAAGTTTGAAATATTTAAATGCAATATTAAAAACAAAGATTAGAAATATTCAAACTCATCACTTCCACATTATTCTTTTGCATTTAACTATTATGTATCTTCTTGAGGAAGTTATTGTCATCTGTTGTATCTCCATCGTAGAAACCTGTGTAAGAGAACACTACAAAATGTCAAGTCTGTGTTCAGTGAGGTCAGATTAGTCACTTGAAATGAGCCATGATTGACCAGTGTTACAAATTAGATCTTGATTTATTGTTTGGTTGATTGTCTAATTTTAAAAAGTGTTAATAATCAGATTAAACTTGAAAGTGTGCCATACAGCTATGTTATAAATCATATACAAATTAAGAAATAAGCACCCATTATTTGAAAACTGATATCTGATTCAGCAAAGATGCTATTCACATCCTTGAGGCGCAAGGGAGTTTCTGACACACTTCTTGGTTGCTTTTTTTTCCTTATAAATTACTAAAGTAAGCAAAGTGCCAACTAGTATTCATGTCCTCTATCAGATTTATTGATAATGTATTGGAGAGAGAGAGAGAGAGAGAGAGAGAGAGAGAGAGAGAGAGAGAGAGAGCAGACTGCGGTGTAAACTCCCTTTGTCAAATCCTGGATTCATTGCAACTGTAATTTGGCTACCTATACATAATATAAATAAGTATCATGTACTTAATTATAATGTATTAATTGTGAGCTATAATCCTTTATACCAATACAATTATAATAAACTTATGTACATATGCACACACGTCTTTTATTTTTTCTTCAAAGAGCCTGTTTAATAGGTATCAGTATATTCCTGGCAAGTAGTGGGATATTTTATTATTTACTTTTCTAGCAACTTCTTGAAGAGGGTGTTATCTTTGCCTTGTGGGTATGGAAAGTGAGGCCAGCAGAGCTTGGAAACAGTACTCGTGACACAGCTACACAGAATGGAGTTGAGATGAGGCCCCAGGTATAGTCTAGCCAAGGCCTGATCTTTCCTACTGACTGCTTTGACTTTATATTTCCTCATTAACCTACCTTAAGTCACTGGTGATACACTCTGGCCTCACTATACTCCTCCATGAAAAGAGACCTATATTATCTATACTTCCTCCAAACTCCCATGAGGATCAAAGGTGAAAATAATTTGTAGACTTAAAATGCTTAATATACAATTATTTACTGAAGAGTAAGGCATTTGAGATAACATTTTGCTTGAAGAACTTTCATATTTTGAGTCTGACACACTGACACAGGTGCCTTGAAAATAAAAATTTTCATATACTTGCTGAAAAAGAGAATGTGCCTTTCACTTTCTCTTGGAAAAAGTATTTGTTATAAATTGCAAGATATTTTCCTGCTCTGACTTCTTGCAAACCTCCATCACCTTTTTGTTTAAGCACTGTTAATTTTTTTCCTTTAATAGATTGCTGGCTTCTTAGAGTGTTTAGCAACTCTGTATGCCTGAGTTTTTATCAGCCTTGAGCATCCCTGGAGGTAGCATATGACCAGCAGATTCTGGGGAAGCAGCCAAAAGCTAAAAACCAATGCCTAAGTGAAAAGAAAGGAAAGCAAATTAATTTTTTTGAAAAGTAATCAAATTGTTCTCAACTGAGTATTGTTACAAATGTTTTTGGATAAAATTTAAAGTTATTGGAATATAGAAACACATTTTACTAACCTAGGATATGTAGGTGTTAGATTGTTGCATGGATAATGGATAATTTTGTCTTGTACCAGTCTCCCAATGCCAAAACACTTCCAAATGATGATATTTTCTATTGTAGTTTGGAGTACTATAGACCTTGATTCAGCTAGGTAACTTTAATATATCTACTATGGCATTAAGTTCACTGCATGAACTAGTGCTCTGATATGAGATTAATCAAATCTGAATGAAAATGTCATTAGAAAGTTAAATTATGTAACTAATACCAGACTAGCTTCACATAAGCAATGATTATACTCCATTGTGATATAATAGATTCTGAAATTCAGTCATTAGTTTCTGCACACTAGGGATAAGTATTGATGTGGTTAATTACTTAAACCCATTGATCACTGTTTAGTACTTCATTACTTACACTTTTAGCTCTTTAAAAAAACTTTTTGTGTAATATTCTTAATATGTGCATGTGCATTGCCTTAATATTTCCTATAAGCTTAGATAAAACACCGATGATCTAATAAAACATCAACTAAGTTATCTATTAAGTTCCTACTTCATAGGGGATAGTTTGTAAGTAATAAGGGAAATTTTCTTTTCATAGTAAAAAAAGTGGATTTCTCAGTACATTAGAATCATAGTCACTTCCTCAAGGAGCCTTAATGACCTCCTTTTTCACTATTCCTGACTAAACAGACCAGATTAAGCTTCTGGTATAAGTGAGCTTTAGGGAATTCTAGATAATTTGCGGCAACTCTGTAGTTCAGGATCACCTAACTGCTGAATGTCCATTTTATCTGGCAGGATAATGCAGTTTACTGATGGAAATCTAAGTAGTGATGTCATCTTTTACTTAAGGTGCTATATCACAGCAAAATTAACCTTCTTGTGAGGCTCTGGGAATACCAGGAGCTTTTAGACCTATATTAGTCAAGATAGACTACATTATGTTACACTGACAAACTTTCCTAAGATTTCTTTGTTGTAAACCAACAAAGTTATTTTTTATGTCACACATCCCTTATGAGTTAGTCTCTGCTACATGTCTGTTTTTTTAGGGGCTAAGACTGACATAGGCTCTGTCTTAATTTTCATGATCATCCAGGTAGTGGGAAGAGCACATGCTGAATCACACACTGACATTTCCACAGGAGCACAATCTTCCCAGGAGCACCAGGGAATAGGACCAGAACATCTGTGTCCACCAATGATGGATTATCACCCATCTCCACTAAGAGTAGGTCTCAGGGAACTCTTGAAGCCAAATCATTCTGTGGGTTCACCTCTAAAATTCTATAACCTTTGAGAAGGATTAAGTGACATCAACTGAGTATTTCAGATGTTGTGTGTGGTCATTTACTTTGGACAATCTATAATTCATCTGTAACATTTCAGTCTTCTTATAATTTCACTGCGTTCTGCAGTGCTCATGTAGAATTGACCAAAATCAAACACTTAATTATTTGTATAATTATTTTCCTAGGTACAATGAGGGAATGGACTATAATCACAATTTTTCAATATCTTATTGAGAGCTATGCTCAGAGTAGTCAAAAAATATGTAGACAATGTGAAAAAAATACTGAATGAAAAAAATAGAAATTCCAGTTATGTAGAAGGGTTGGCAATTACATCAGCTTTAGATAGGTATAGGAGATACAGCAAACAGAAAATGCTTTACTTTCCTATTAATGTCTATGGATCTCTGAGGTTATCCCACCTTGTATTTCTGATATTGACAACTTGTGTTTTTCAGATTGCTGTGTCTTGCTGGTGGTTAGCACATTTTATTTGTTTTCAAATAATCAAACTTTGTATCTTTGTTTCTCCATTGTTTGCCTGATACTTATTTCATGCAAATATTTTATGTCTATTTTCATTTTACTTTTGCTCCTGTCTTTATTATTTCATCCTTATACATTCTTCTGCTTAATTTGTTCACTTTCATTTTTTCTAGCTTCTTAAAATGAGAGCTTACATACTATTTTGTAATCACTACATTTCCTACCTTCTACAAATTTAGATATGTTCAATCTTCATTATTATTGAGTCCAAAATATTTTCTAATTTCTGTTGTAATTTTTTTTCTTTGATTCACACTCTACTTAGAAGAGTTTGTTTCTAAACACTTGATGCAGATGTCTGAGAATTTTCTGGATAAATTATTGCAATTCAATCTAATTTAATATCATTTTTGGACAGCTCTGAAGATTTACTTTCTGATGAGCATATGGTCTCTTTGTGAATAGCCCATGTGCCCTTGAAATTGATGTGTATTGTTTAGCTGTGATTGTGGTCTATAATTTGCAATTAGTCAAGTTGATTGATAGTGTTAAGATCTTTTGTATCTTTACTAGTTTTTACTTGTTCACTCAATTGTTGAGATAGAGGTATTGAAATCTGATTTTAGCATTTGTTAATGATATTTACAAGATTATTATTGCTAGTTGCCAAATGATGAATTTATTTCTCATTTATTTCATAGGGAAGATCTCTACCTCATAGCTTTTTCATTGTTTTAAAAACTTATCTTTCTGGAATTATTGATTCATTCCTTTTTATTCAGTGAGTTATAAGCCCTATGGTGATAATTTTTTAATGTTTAGTTTATCCTAAATTCCCCCAAAGGCAACATGTTTGCTCTGCTAGGGGAGCTTCTACTCAGCCAAAATTAGAGGCTCTCATGGTATGTGAGATAAAAGACTATGAGGATATATGGTTCAATAGCTGCAATTTATAGGTCAGGGAACCACATTTAAAAACCACCAATGAAGCAACTTCCCCATCAAGATACAAGAAGCTGGTGATTGGGTACTGGAATGGGTAGTGTAGTCATAGCTACCACCCACAGCCACCTCCCAACTATCATATACTAGGACTACAACTGGAATATGACTGCAGAGAAAAGCAAAATATACATTCCCATGCCTTTATTTTCCATAGCTGAAGAAAGTGTTTTTGACTCATCTTTGCTTCAAATTTGTATAAGTACTTATAAATAGTGGACGCCATCTTGAATGCAGGGCTCCAGTTCTAAGAGCATATGGAAAATATTATTTTCATATTTCATGTTTCTATAGGAGGAAGGCTGCCAGATGGATATTGGAGTGAAGACCTAGCTAGTACCCAACAGAGACAGGTACTGTTATTATTTACATTTTGAAGACACTGAACCCTAAAAATGCCATTTAATTTGTTATTAAGGTTGAAATTTGGACACTCATTTTAAGTTTCTCAACACTAAGATGTATAAGTTTCATTCATTTTTCCTTTGCATCTTGCTTCCAACCTTTTGTACACTATTTGGTCCAAGGCCTATGATTCAAAGAATAATGAAACTGGAAGTCTTGTTGGAATATTTGAGAAAACTTTCATCATCTGAGACTTAACTGTTTTTTTTATCCAAACACTTTTAGCTACTCATTTTCAATTAAATGAAATATAATTATATGATTAGACTCAGATGAGCTACAGGGAAATTCACAAATCTAATTGAAACCAAAAAATAATTGGAAAGCCTATCTATGATGCCCAAAACTGTAGGAAATATATACTTTAGCTTTATCAGTGACTTTGCACTGAAAATTATTCTGGACTTGCAAAGGCAAGGCTTATTGTAGAGAATGCAGAATTTTACTACACATTCTGAGTCCATATGGCAAATTAATAAAGGACATGATTCTGGGTTCTTCAAAGTTATATTTCACATTTTACTTTGCAAATTACTTTGAAATTCATTCTTGTATCTTGGCATAAGATTAGTTCAGCCACCTAAAGGCTATCAGCAGTGTCTTTGAGTGACAGGCTCTGCATGGAAGGTAAGGCTTCTCAGTTTTAATTTGCACTTTAAAGCATTAGTTTGTAGGTAGGAGAAGCTAAAGACTCTTCCAGAACCCATTCTACCCTATTGAAGATCATTATTCCTTCTGGCCTTTAAGGTAATAGGAAGAAAAATGCATGACGCTCTTCTAGCGATGCACTGCCCCCTCACTGTCACCTGTACTGGGTTCTAGAGGAGAGACTATAAAATCCCCCCAAAGTTCAGTTTCTTATTATAGGCAGAGGCTATATTCAAAGTATTAGTTCACTTCTGGTGTCCTGCTTTATTTTATGTTTTGGTTTTTAATATAGAGTCCATATCTAACATTTGTCACACATTTTTTTTTTTAAATCAGAGAGCACTATTATTATTTATTTTTCTAGACTGAGATTCGGAATTACCCTCAAGCAATTACTAATCTCAGGGTTTATGTGCTGAATGTAAACCAGTGATGGTATAGGAATTTTTTTAAAGAAAGAAATTAGTGCAAGTAAAATATTTACGGTTAGCAAAAGATTATTAATGATTAATGGCATGGAACATAAAAAGTGAAGAATAATGTTAAAATAAATTTTACTAAGTGGTCTTGTGTAAGAAGAATGAATACAAAAGAGCATGAGCAACTGTTTATTAATTTGAAAAATAAGTGGGAATGTGTAGAATTTTTGGATGTTCTATTACCTCTCTGTCAATGAAGAATTGACATTTGATTTTTTAAGATACCTGTATAATTATGAATCAGTGGTTAAAGAGATAACAGTGGGGTAGAAAGTTATAGAAAAATGTAGGAAATTATAATGATAAAGAGTACCAGGTGGAATGGATCACTAATAATATATTGCCAGAGGTTGGTACAGACAAAAGGCCTCAGAAATGAATTGGCCATGTAGAGTTGATCTCCTCTCTCCTCAGATACTAACACCAAATATGAGAGGTTGTCAAAGAGTCAAGAAAGTGAATCATAAACTAAAGAAGGAATTAATAAATTAGTAAAATAGATCTTAACATTGGTATATATATTTCAAACTAGGGCCATGTGAGAAATTAGATATTTGGAAGGTTAGAGACAAAACCAGGAAGTCTCTCTCTTTCTCACCTCATTTATTTACTGATTTCTGTCTGACTTTCCAGTCTGTCTTTGAGTCAAAGTAGACTTTCGTTAGCTTTCAATTTGTTCAGGTTGGAGTTTGAGTTTCAGTACATGTTATCTTTCATGACAACTCCAGTTGATAGAGACTACTTGACTGCTCTGTGGGAGTATATATTGAAACCACATTCACGCTCAATGAGAGTCATGTCTGTAGTGATGATGAGAATGGCATGTGGAATCATTACTTCTTACCTTGAAGAAGACCTCTCAAAATATATGTCTTATATAAACAAAGATTCAAATCAGCTTAAGAATGAAAATTTGTCTGACATTAATGTCAAGTATATATGGAATTTGAAGATGGGTAGATGGTCGGTGTGTATGTTACTCTAGGGACTAAATATAGCCTAAATATGAAATAGTCTAAACTTTAACTTGAAGAAGAATCTGAAGTAACATTACATGAAATTATTCTTTGGTTAGAATCAAAGATTTGAGGAAAGAGTAGAAGGAGTCAGCAAACTTCAGAAATATTTTAGATCAAGGATGCTTGACAATCATTGTCTGTTTTTATCTTATGATTTGTGCTTTACCATATTCTTTTTTGGTTTTGGAATATGATATATTTGGACTCCATAGACTTAGAGTAAATCTTTCTATGTTCACATGAGTTCAGATAATATGGTAGATCTCAACCTTAAGTGAATTGGTTGGCAGTTCTTGGGTAGATAAAAATTTATTTGATGGCTTGTTTCTTAATGATAGGTTAATAGGAAACCAGGCTCATTATCAGAATTCTGAATATCATACAAAATTATTTGCAGTTTTAGTTTGTAAGTAGAATTCAATGGTTGAGTAAGAACTTATGACTTGGACAATTATGGATTTGTAAAACCACAAGGTACATCAATAAGAAGAAATTATTGTTAAATACTACTCAACAATTTCCAGAATCCAAGATCTTAGCTATCTCCTGGACCAGGTAATTGACAGAAATGCTAGTAAGCCCTTTTCGATTTGCTATGGAAAAATGGCAAGTCAACAAAATGAAGTCTAGTAAACTAAGCAGAGCAAGTGTAAATGAGGCAAGGACCCATTCATTGGTCTGCTCTGATGGTATTGGACTGATAAGCAATGTCATGAGTTTCCTTATAAACTCTACCTTGATAAAGCAAAGGTTAAAATCTCTGAATGGAAGCCATGACTGGGGTCAAAACCAATGGCTGGAAGGATATAAAGAGAAGAATCTACCAGGAATTTCAAGTTTTATTTGGTTGTTAAAGTTCTCTGTGGATGTGTGACTTTGTAGTCATTTTGTAAGTCTATTCTGTTGATTAAGGAAGTTAAAATAATTCATGCAGCTATATAATTAGTTGCTTTTTGGAGGTAAAATTCTTCCTATGTTATAGCTGTGAGTGTGGAACAGTGTCCTTTCGAGAGAACCAGATCAGACCAGACCAAACCAAACCAAACTAACCCTACAATAAATTGGAAACAAGAACCATCCCTGGGGATGATGATGTCAAATATATATAAATAAAGGGAAAAAAAAGGAAGAAGAAAGACAAATACTGGATGGTTTCACTTATATGTAGAATATAGGGAAACCATACAAAGGGTCAGACACAAGCAAACCAATAACAGATTCTAGAAGGTTGACTGTAGGATTGAAGCTATCAGAAGGGGAGGATGGAGAGCAGGGTGGGGAGAGGGCCCAAATGGACTATGGTGGAGGACTGTGGGTAACTTTGTAGTGGGTGTGATGTAGGAACATACATTTGAAGAGGTGTGATCCTATAACTGTGACTCATATACAGTGTTGTAAATCAAAGTTACCTCAATAAAAAATATATAGAAAAAAAAGATCAAAGATCCTACTGGTAAATCTATATCATATATATGTATATATATGTATGTATATATATGTACATATGTGTATATGTTATTCATTGCATTTTGTAACATAATGTAAGTATAAAACTTCATGAATTTTCTTAGACTAAACACACACATATAAAAAATTTGTGCTTGGAACAAGAAACACTTAACATTCTGGAAACCCTCCTTTGTATTCTCTTAGCTCACTAAACCACTAATAAAGGTAACAGCAATCCTGACTTCTAACCCCAAATGTTGATTTGGGTGCTGATATTAGTGAAATTCTATGTCAAGTACCTTTTATGATGTCTTATTTTTCTTGAAATTTTACTAGTGAGGTTTACTCATGTTATTATAAATAGTTGCAGGTTGTTCATTCTCATTACTATGTAACGCTTCACCATGTGGCTATGCCATGATTTATTTATTATGATCTTGATAGGCATTAAATAAGTTCCATTTTGGAGCTATTATGAATAGTATCTCTAGAATATTTTAGTACATGTCTTTTAGTAAGTATATATAGGCATTTCTATTGGGTATTAATTTAGGAATAGCCTTTCTGTATTATAACTCTAGACCATGTACTTTCAACAGTCTTATTATTTTTGTAATATTTATGTTTCATCTTTTATCTTTTAAAAATGGCATAATAAAGCTTTTTGATTGAATTTTTCCATTGCTTTTGAAAAAAAAACCCAAATAGTCATAGATTAAGCATTGAAAATTAAAATGGTATACCATTGCTCAAAAAAAATACATATATTTCCATAGACTAAATGAAAACCAACCGACCAGCCAACCCAAAATGTTAAACAAAGCTGTACTCTGGGTCTAGAATTAGGAAGAGCTTATTGTCTGTGGGATGATAGTGTGTCTCATGTAAGGCAAATGGCTGGAGCTCATGGCATGAAACCAGACTCTCATAAAAGTCTGAAAGAAGGTGGTGATTGGTAATTACTTAGGCTGTGGCCTTATATAAAGTTGAATACCTATGAAATTAGGCAAAGTTAGTAACACCTTGTGGTCAACCATTCTTACTTCTGTGGCAGGGGTTAATATCCCTTAGTTTACTAACCAGAAGCTTCAAGAGGTCAGTTTTAGACATTCTACTGCCTTGGGAGTGGGCAAGGAATGCCGAGGAAGAGAATATCCAGACCTCCTGGAAAAGATGGGATGTACCAAGAGGGACTAAAACTACCACAGCAACAGCAGTGAAAGCAACAACAGTCTTTCTCAATACAAGTCTACTAAATGATACTCCAAAACATATAAGTCTAGGAAGATGCTCCCAAATGAATTACTATGGCTAAATTGGCCAAACAATGGCAAAGTAAGTTATGCACATTAAAAGAAAAGAACTATCTAAAAATAGCTTTGAAATACTGGATTAGTAAATTTAGACCTATAATAAAAGAAATAATATTTGTATAAAGGAATAATTGAAAGTAAAAAGCAAGAAAAGATATATTTGACAATTAATTCAAAGCCCTAGAAATGAAAAAGTTAGACTTTATTTGGATACAATTGAAGAGACATTTCAAGGAATCAAAAACATGATTGTGAGTACTTTGACTTTAACTGGAGTGGTACTAAGATTAAAAAATGTAAAGGCAAAGATATGGAAAAGGGAAGATTAATAGTGAGGGATTACAAAAGTTATAGACTATGGAAAATAAAATAAATAAAAGACCAATATGAATAATGACTTGAAAAATAATGAATTTCATATTCAATAATGAACAGGAAAAATGATTTTACTATTCAGGACTCAGTAGATCTGTAAAGTAAATGTTGGAAATGCACTCATTGTGCATCAGGAGAGATAATAATAAAACCACACCAAAATATCATCTTCAGGTTGGAGAAAATAAAGGATAAAAATGAAAGTTTAAGTTGGAAAGAGAAATTATTTACACAGCAAATAGAATCACAGAATAGACTTTCATCAGCAATGTTAAATACTAGAACGAGAAATGTTTATTAAAAATGCTGAATAAATCTAATACTGAAAAGTATCATTTAAGAAAGAAGAGAAAATTTAACTATTGGCAGAGACACAAGAATGAGCAACCTTCAATTACTTTCCGAAAGAATTCTTTAAAATAATGCTGTTCAAAAGGAATCACAAATGGACATTCATTAAAAACTTGATCGCAGGGCCTCCCTGGTGGCGCAGTGTGTTAAGCAATGCACTATGAAGCAAACCGCAGCCACTGTAGCACTAGTTCGATCCTTGCCGCTGGCCAGGGACTCACATTGTGCAGCAGACCTCTCCTGCCTTGTATGCTGCTTCCCTCAGCCGTGTGTTTCAGTCAGTCTGCCTGTTCTGCTCCCCACTCTGTCTCTGGTAGATCCTCTCACCTCCCTGGACTCTGGCTTGTACTCCAGCTCTTGTATGCATAAATAAATAAAAATCTCTAATAAAGAAAAAAACTTGATCACAGTTCAGATCAGGTGTCATAAAAATTTTCTCACGAAGGTAAAGAGAGAATATTTTAGGCCTATCATTTCTTTGACAAGTACTTGATTTTTTTTCCTTTGGTTGTACGGTAAAAGCTGTAATAAACAAGATATAAAGGGTGGTATGTATATTCTACAAAAGCAGGTGGCCAGCCAGCTATGGCTCACAGGCTGTAATTTGCTGACCAGTACTCTATCATCAAACGAGAGACTCAATCATTTTCCAAAATACAGCTTTCTCTGTGCCTGATCTGCTCTGTAGTCAAAATTCTATTCATTATCAGAATTAGTAGAAAGGGCTGAAGAGTTTTCAATTTCTTTATGTATTACACCTCTGTGTTTAGACATTGTGTTACAAGCTTTTAGAATGACAATGTTCATAACTTAACACATATTTCTAGTTGTAATTATACAAATATAAATTTGTATAAGCCTCAGCTTCTCAGAAATATGACTCTCTTGTAGAGACAACCCCCTGAGTTCTGAAATGCTGGGGTTAGAGGGGTCTCCACAGATTTCTGTGCCTTTGGACAGAACAGAAGTATATTCTGGGCTGAGTGCCACTTGGATGCCTTTGTACTTTAACTCCCTTTCCTTTTCCTTCTTTGGTGTTTCCATCTCTCATTTCAAAAGACCCAACTGCAGACAAACAACTCTCTGAGGTCTTGGATTTAGCAGAATGTGTATGGCCATTTAATTTCTTCTGTCTTCAGTGCAAAAGGGTCACATTCATATAACTGGTTATTGGCAGTGTTGGCAATTTTTTAAGTTAATTGATTTCCTGGCACCAAATATTACACTTTTAAAAACAGTTTTATCAGAAGAAATATGAGGCAAAAGCTGAACTTCAGTTCCTAAATCACTCCCAGACTTCAAAGTAGCTTATTCATTCCTACAATTTGAGATAGAAATTGGGGACCCAGGCAAAGGGTATGTGTCTGCTGGTGGTGACAAAAAAATATAGAGTATGACCAGTTTTTATTAGGTTTATTCTTAGAAATGTATTTTTTCCTGCCTAGGTACTCTTCCTATTTCTCCTCATTGAGAAATGTTTGTTTCTTTCAGTTCTTTGACTGACTTTGTTGCAACTTTTGGTCCTAGTATAATAAAGTTTTATGTTTCATTGTTCAAAAAATTATACAAGAAGTCTTATTAAATATGACCAACACGATGAAAATTAAAGTAGGTGTATAAAACAGGCCCAAAAGATAATAAAGGAAGGGAAATAATGTTCATTAGAATTAAGGTTTATCATAAAATCTGTGACATTAGGTACTTTACTTACTAATCCAAGCAACCAAAGTTTCCTTAGTAAGTAAACTAGGAGTCCTCATAAAAGATCTATAATGTGATATACTAAACAAAGTCCTCTACCACATACTCACCATATACATTCCGTAGAAAGCTTGCTCATAAACACCTATACAACAATCAAAATGTAGTTTTGTGAAGCAAATTCAGCTGTGTTATCAAGGAAGTGTGACCGCTGCCTGGCAGTCTGGTATGACTCAAGGATAATTTTGGGATATGTATGAGGAGGCATAAGCTGGGTAGCCTTTAGTTAACATGCCATAGAAATTCTATAATTGAGCCTTTATATTTATAAGATCTATGAAGAATGTAACAAAAATTTCAGTGTTGTATTCTTTGGCATGATTCGAAAGTACAGAATTTTGAAGTGGCTTATTGAAGACAGACTCAAATACTTTGAAAATCATCTGGGCAACAGGAGAAGTTGATACCATCTTATAATAAAAAATGAACTTAATGAAGATAAGTGCCTGCTTAGATGATTCTCCTTGAATTAGTTAGCATTTATTCATTTCAGTTTGGGATGATATTTACCATTTCATTATGCAGTCTAGAAATACTGTCTGGAAATTAAACAGTAAATACTAGACTAGTGATTCTCCAAATTTCCTTCTACTAAATATCATTTGGGTACCATGGCAAAGATACAGATCTCCCCATGTCCAAATATTCTGATTTAATATATCTGTGTCAAAACTAGGAGCCTGTGATTTTGCAGGTGGTTAGTGAATACATTTGCAAAATATTACTGTAAACATGGTAAGTCTCTACTCTGGGACTGATATTACTGTAGTGTTAGTCAAAATTCTATCAGTGGGTCATTATTAGAGAATATTGTTTCATTGAATTTTCTTCATTTGGGGGTTGAGGATTATGTCTCATTTTCATATGACTTTTAGAAATGTTCTGCATTGTTTCAAAGCTGCAAGTTCAGAGGAAGATAGAAGAAATTTCCTTGGGTAATATAAAAATCTCTCCTAGTTAAGAATTTTAAATCAATTGCTCAGCAACAACTTTGCTTTTATACTTTATTAATATAGTTCACTGATTTTTAGTACTATTATTCTTGGAAATTTCTTTTTATTGCTCACCGGATGCCTGAGGGAGATCATGTTATTTATAGTGGTATAGTTATAAACAGATTGAGAGACACAATCTACATCAGTAAGTACCTAAAAAATGGGGCAGAGCAGGGTAGACAAAGCAATTTTTACTTCTGGCGGTCCACATATCTTCTAATATGGGCTGGCCAAAATTGAATCATCTGATTACCTGCTTGAGTAGTTCAGGTGAAGAATCTACATATTCCCAAGTTATTTGCTTTAAAAAACAGGGCTGCCCAAAACAGTGTGCTATGCTTCAGTTCACGCTTTGAGCAATGACAGAGAATGAGCTCTTCTTTCTGTTTATCTAAAATTCTGCATTAATTTACCTAATCATTTTCAACAGTATATTTTTGGAGACAAACACTGAAGAATGAACATCTCTTTGACGGAAATAACAAAACTTACATGTGTTCTTTCTACTGTGTTTGCCAGACACTGGGTACGCGTCTGGGAAAAAGGGAATGAACAGGATTGATGATATCACCAAGGAGTTGATATCTAATACCCTTTTCTCATTGTTGGGGTCTCCACTGCTTTATCTCATCCTATTCACCTAGGTAATTTCTCATTGTGGGTGAGGAAAACAGTTCACCAGATTTCTTTCTACCACCACAGCTTTAGAAATACATGTTTTTTGGGGAAAAAAGGTATTAATGTGTTTTTAATATCAGAGCAGAATGGTAACAGTGAAAACAGTTATATTTAAAGGAAAATATCAAGATGGGGGAGAAGGAGAAATATACACCTGGTCATGAAGTGGTTATAATTTTCTTTTCACCTAAGAAAAAAATCTCAGAGAGCTTTCCTGATACTTATGTTGATATTCTGTGCTTTCTTTCAAGATGAGTGAGATGCTGACAGTAATGTCCAGAAGATAGAAAATTCTGAGGCCATTGACTGAGAGATTTTCTTTCATTAGTTAATAGGCAATTTTCACACCATGAAAGGATACCCTTAAATAAAATGGGTTTAGAAGCAAACTTGGTTACTGCTTCTGTAGAAAAATAAGCTTAAAAATCTGGAAGAGATCCAAGATGCCAGACTTGCACCTTCCTGGATTTCTCTCTTTCTAAGAAAACTTGCATCAGCAAGGGCACAACTGCACTTGGAGGAGAACTAAGGGCTTGCCTATCACTGTCTCTATAAGGAGGTGAGACAGAGAGTAAAAGAGATGATAGGAAAGCTTGATTAAAAAAAAAAAAAACCACTGAAACTATCCTGGGCCACAGGCAAAGGACATGCCCACCCCACCCCCCATCCTTCCCCCCAAAACACACACCCAGACTCCGAGGGCTTTCCCTGAGCTCCTGGATCTCTGCAGATAGCTCCCATGCTGCATGTCATAAGAATGCTGACGGTGTGGCAGGCATGGAGCTGACACACCAGGGGCTTGAGGTGGCTAAGAGCACCTTCTCATCCTCCCAGAATCTGGGGTTTCCAGGTCTACTGCAAGAGATCACAAGTCCGCTGGGAAGATGGCACCTGGGACTGCTGATGTCTAGCTTGGCATTCTGCCAAGTGTCAAACCCTCTCCCACCTAATCAAATGAAAACACAAATCTTGAACAATACAGAAGATGTATTCTATCTAAAACAGTAGAACAGGTGCTCCATTTAGCTGGGTGGCAAAAAGGTTTAGGCTATGATTTAATCACATAACATTATTGAGAAAATTAGATATCTTTAGAATATTTAAATCTTTTTCTCATATAACCTACTTTAATATTTTCAATGATCTTTGGTGAACATTTCTTTCTGCTTTATTAAAAACCAACCAAGTAAACAGAGCCATGATGTTAGAATATGCCGTATATATGGAATGTCTGGCTTTTAGAGTAAAGGGGCATAGGAAGGAACCACTGGCTTAGTGAGCTAAAGAATGCAGGAGGAAATAGTTTTAAGCAGATTGGTTGTAAGATAATTAAAGAAATTTATTCCAGACATGGTATCTTCAGCTGACACTCTTCATGCACACATGCAAATCATGACCTTCCCAGACTGATTTGTCTGCTCATTCTCACTTGCTTTTCTTAGAGAGGACATTTCTTGTCTCCCCCGACTTTGCCTCTACTCAATATTCACTTTGAATCCCTTGTCAAAGCTTCTGTCCTGCAGGGAGTCTTCACTGAGTGACGCCTCTGATTCTGATCAACTTTCTCCTTTAACCCTTCTGCCACTATCATATCCAGTGTATCATAACCCACTGCTTTCTGCTTTCTCTGAGATTACACAGAAAATGCACCCAAGGGACTGGCACATGCAGTTTCTCCCTTTGCAGTCTAACAGCTCTCCAAGGAGTGGAAAGGCAAAGGGAGACATATGTCTAACTAGGGGTTGGGGTGTCCTGCTTCTAGTCCGTGTTATGCTCCTAGCTAGCCACAGAAATCTGTCATCTCTCTGCTCTATGAATGTTAAGATACAAACTAAGGTATACTACAAATTTTAAGAGTTTGCTTAAGCAACCAAATAAGCACCAAATAAGAAGTGTGGAGCTCTACTACACCAGCAGCAGCCAGGGAGGGGAGGACTGTTATAAAGTGCAGAACCAAAGAAAGGGACTGCTTGGCGGGCCATAGTGTAAAGCCTATTGTGTTTGTGACTGGTTCTCCTTACGGTTGCTCTGACACATTTACTGGCTTGAATTTTGGTTTGCTTACTTACTCCACTGTGGTTCCTTAGGGTCACCTCATTTTTAATAGGCTTCTTGTTTCATTTAACAGGGCATAATACACATTCAACTGTGGATGCTAATAAATAATAGGACACTCAGGTGACATAAAGGGTGAGAGTGTGTTCTTTAAGCTTGAAGATGTGTTGACTTTAGTCTCCCTTGTCAATAGTGCGGACCTCCTGGACATAAGTCCACTGAAGTTCCTCAGACAGCTTTGCTCTCAGACAGCTTAGCACTTGGTTATCTGCTCTGCTTCTGCCATCTTGAAATTCCTGATTTTATTCTTTAATTTGTGTTTTGTAAGTGAAGGGCAATGAGAAAGTGGAGAACAGGAAGAGATATAGAAACTCCATGTGATACTGTAAATGTTCAGATCTCCTTGTAGACTTGTTTGCAAAGAGTACAAATTTCTGTAATATTTAGAAGTTCATTAATATTCAAAGTCACTAGGAGGCCCGTTCTTAATCTGTGTGTGATTTAGAGGTAGATGGGCAGGCACTGACTGCCTCAGAGGCCCTATTATCCCATTGACTCTGGACTTGGTTATAGGGCAAAAAGAGGCAATACTGGCATTTAGAAAAACATTCAAGGAACTTTGTTATACTCTTTCTTACTTGTGTTACTTCTTGCATTAGTCAAAAACTTAAACTAAACACAATTCAATTAAAAGGAGAAAAATAGAGCTTCCATTTTTTTTTTCCTTGCTGCTCTTCCTTATATATCAGTCAGTCAAAGGTGGTTGTATAATATGGGAATACCCTATACTGCTGAGCTCTATGCTTCAAATGGTTAAGATAGTAAATGCTATGTTAGGCTTATTTTACCACAATTAAAATATTACAATTAATTAAAAAGATAAGTGAAATAAAACCAGTAGGGTTAGTTATGTGAACTGTTTCTAAAGTTCTTATAGAGTAAAAAAAAACATAATTTACTAAGATGTACATACAAATTGTGCAATATCATGCTGATACAAGTTAAATCCTCTCCTATTTTCATTAAAATGACTAATAAAAATGTGAATGGTAAAATTCACTCAAATTATTTTAAATTTTAATTAGAAAATTTAGAACTATGCTAAGTAGTAAGTAATATACAGCATGGACAAGTGCAGAGGGTAGCCAGGAAAAAAAATTCAGAAGCATTGTTTTTTTCTGATTTTTAAACAAGGAACCCTACATTATTATTTATGGACATCTCAAATTATGTTGCTGTTCCTCTACTATATTTACCTTGGTAGAGAAATATTTTAGGAAAATGGAAGTACACCTATTACCCCGCACATTTAGTTTTGTGAGCACAAAGTGCCCACTGAAACTCCCAGAATAGAAACATACTGATTTTGAATCTTTAACCCATGTCATATTGCTAACATACTTATCCTACGTGTTCTCTTGTGTTGCTTTTCCTTTGATTCATCTCTTGGTATCTGTGCTATTTGAGAGACATAGTCAATGCCTCAGCCTGGCATCAATCAGTGACAACATTTAACAATGAAAAGCTAATGAAGCAAAAAGGGTTTTAATTGTTCATAGCCATCATTTCACTTTTACTAATTGCTTTGTGGGCTTTCTATACTTCTTAGGTGAAAAAATTCTCAAAAAGGAAAGAAGAAAGAAACACTTTTAAATTCTCATATGCTCTTTCAAGTCATTCTTAGCAATTCCATAGCAGTAAAAAGAAAAAAGAATGATTCCTGCAGCTATGAAGACCCCTCAGTGCTAAGCTAGACATTGAAGGTTGGCCTGCCTCCCTTTTAATCACTCTTTGCGGCTGTAGTTCCTTTCTTTAACTTTTCCATAGACTTTGCCTTTAAATCTCCCCTAAATTAATATTTTGATATTATCGACTACTGACAAGAAAAAACACTTAATGAGTTTCATCCTTAACCTGTATTTTAGTTACTCAATTTTACCCCTTCTTCCTTTCTACCCCTGTGTCACTAACTCAAGTGCCTGTCATCTTCAAAGCATGCTTGAGACTTGAATCAGCTGCAGGGAACTTAGAATTTTGCTTTTTTTTTTTAAGTGAAAGGGCCAGGAAGATTCACTCTGCTGTCCACTTGGTAGGCCATTCTAAATTTTAATTTTAATTTTTAAATTTTTCTATTAAGATTTTATTTATTTTTGCATAGAAGAACTGGGGTGCAGGCCAGACATGTGGGGTGGGGAGGGAGGTTGTTGAGAGGATTCACCAGAGACAGAGCAGGAAGCAGAACAGGCAGATCTACCAAAATACACTGCTGAGGGGAGCAGCAGGAGAGACAGGAGAGGTCTGCTGCGCCATGTGGGTTTAGCTTCCTGATGGGGATTGAACTCAGGCGGTTCAGTGAGCCTTTGCATTCGTAGTTCTGTGGCTTAATCCTAGGCCACCAGGGAGACCATATTATTTTTATTTTTAAGCAAGATAAAATATGCTGCCTTTCATATTAAGTCTCTATTGTCCTCCTATTAATAAAGCCTGCACTTTGAATTGCATTTCTAATTGCAACTGAGACCCAGCCACATTCCTTTCACGAATCACTCTGGGAACAATGGGCTACAGTGAAGATGTAGCCAATGGAGATGAGAGCCATTCAATCTGTGATTGAGAAACAAGCCACCCATAAAATAGGCTTACTAGAATCTGACTTCTATTGTCGTATAATGCTCTATCTTGATATCACCTAACCTATTTGATACTCGCCTGTGCTTGGTTATGTGGGTGTGTCTCCCTCATGAGTCATAAAGTCTTTTTCAATATGCTCAGGGTAGGCCTCTTCTAAGTGTCACTGTGGAAGGAGAACTGAAGGCCAGTGGAGGCCCTGAGAGCATAGGGAAGTCTATTATTATTGCTTAAAGAATACAAATTATTTTAAGAGCAGTGAAGACATTAGGCAATATTTTTCCTTTTTCCCTTTACCTAATGGAAGAAACAATCACTACTTCTTTTATGACCTAAAAGAATGTAGTTTGTAGGTCATCCAGGGGTAGCTTTGTTAGAGAACAAGTCCTTTCTAAATTCTCCTCTTTATTCTCAGAATAGAGATGAGATCATCCCTTTCTTGTCTGTCATGTGAAGTCTCCCCCTCACTCTCCAGGATGCCTTTGGTTCCTAAACACAAAATAAACATCCCATTTACAGCCATGTACATTTTCCACATGTCTTGGGCTTTTCTTTTGTTGATCTGTCTGATGTTAATTTATTTGTCTGGCCAGTCCTAGAAGTATACAGCTAGGGTAAGAGGATTTTCCCCTGCTCTCCAACAGTTCCATTATGTAGTAAGTGAATACAGAGACTTTCTTTTTCCTGCTCTAGTTTTTTGGACATCATTCCCGCCCCCCCCCCCCTTTTCATTCTTTCCCTTTATGGTTGTTTGTTTTTTTCCAACTGTTCCTTTCCTATACCAGTTCCTCTTACGTGCCAGTGTTCTCCAATGCTAGATTTTTAGCCCTGCTTTCTTTTTACTCTAAAATATTCTCACCTGGTGATCTCATTCAAACCCAGGAGTTACCTGCAGTGTCTATTCTGGTGACTGTCCCCTGCCAGGATCTCTTTCTTGCATTGTTTTCTATATATTTACCATATCAATTAGGAAAGTATCATTTGTAACTACAGAAAATCTGACAAACAGCTGAAGAAGAAAAGTACCTTTTTTTTCTTCAGATATTGAGTAAGTTCAGAGATAGACAAGTCACGATTTTTTGAGTCAATAATTTTTAAATTCCATCTGGAAGTTTGTTAACTTCCTGTTCCAGTAGTTAAGAATTAAAAATTAAATGTGAAGGTTAGTAGACTTCTTTGGAAACTTATAAAAGGGTTTTTATTTCTTGCAGGGGGAAAGAAGGTGTATTTGAAAACCAACTCAGTATTTAAAATTAAAGGTGCCAACTGCAAAAATGATTTAATGCTCAACTGAGGCAGGGTTGTTATGGCAAGGTCAGGATTCTGGACAGAGAAACCTGAGACTAGACAACTAGGTTAGGAACCCCTGGGCCAATATCCTTGAAAATATTTGCTCTGCAACTTTTACTGAACCACAGATCTTGCAAGGTATCCCACTCTTATAAAGGGCTAATACTTTCCCCATTTTAATAACACACTGCAAAGACCTATGTTTATTAAAAAAGAATAGGGATTTCCTACAGTATATTCCTTCTCCTCTACTTATTAATAGGTTTAACTGATACGACATACTAGTCCATATGTTCTGGATCGATAAGGGAAGAAAGAGGTGATCTTCTTTCCATTTCTAAAGAACTTGAAAGAATTAACCAGCATGTACTGTTGGGAACTGGGTGAATACGATGAGACTGAATTTTCAGGGCATAAAGACTGCATGAGCTAGGACATAAGACTGCATAAAGAAGAGATTATTGACTTGGAACACTCAGAATTTAGGACTTGAATCCATTGGCAAGGATGCCAAGATGTGGTACAGACTTTTCCAGGTGGCTTCTGTTAGACTGATGAACCTGGTGGCCTAGCATGAGCATAGGTGTGATGCCGGAATTATTGCAGTAGATAGAGACTGGAAAGGTTTAAGACTAAATGAAAGTGAGCATACCTTTGTGTTAAGATGTAAAAGAAGAAAATCCAATAGAACATTATGTCCACAAGACAGCTAGGTTCATTAGAGGTTTATGTACACAGGAAAGTTGGAAAGATCAAGTATTCACTGTGAATAGCAGGAGTGAGCTAGAGAGAGACTTACCAACACTATCAAGTTGATGAGTGATGACATTTTCTGCAGGTCAGGGCTAATTGTGGGAGAGGTAGTTTCTGATTGGTCTGTTAGAAGCCAAGGGGATGATATGACCCTAAGGCCGCAGAGGCCAGGTGGTAGTGTTTATCTGCAGGAAGTTAGAACTTCTTAATTATTATAGTGACTGGCAAGAATAGAGTAGTGATATTTTGGCCACAGAAAATTGTAGAGATAATAGATATAGAACATGACATTGAAGAATTGAAAACAGCAAGCATAGAGGAGTTTATAATGGCTTCTACAGTAAAAAGACATAATCCTTTTTATTGGTGCCTGTGACAGTGTTCAGACCCAGAAATTTCTAAGATGGAGGGACTCTGCAAAAAAAGGCAAAAACATTGTAATATCTCTAGTCTTTGCTCCAAAGAATTAAAGGCCATTCACTTGTTTAGATGTACACTAGAAAAATAGGAATACCCAGATATTAGGATTATTATAAATATGTTTAAGTTGATATTGATATTTGAAGACCAAAAAAGACATTTTTGACCCATCAACTAGGAACTCATGGCAGTTAGAAAAGAAGTGAAGTCCATATTTTCAGTCATTGATTAATTCCCTCATCTCCAAATATATAAATGGGATTAAATTAATTGACACTTTGAAGAATACCATCTTTGAGTTCTTGATCTGTGGTGAAATGACAATTATAGTGGGAAGTTTTCTTTCCTTCCTAGTGCTGAGAGAGAAATAAAACATAACATCTGATCCTGGTTGTATGTATATGGGGGAAGGAGGACAGAGATTAGTTCCATCTTCAAGAATCTGAAGAATTGGGGGTGGTATTATCTTTTGTATTTCCATTTAACTCATCTATAGGCATTTGGTGCCAGTAACTACAATAGTTAAGAAGAATCCTGGAGAAAGACCATGGGCTGTATTAGAAGCTTAACCAAGTGGTAGTTTTAATCACACTTATTGGTATCTAGAACAAATTACTATGGCTAAAGGTTTACAGTTTATCCCTATCAGTAAAGAGTTGATATGTACTTGAGTAAAATTTAAATTTATAATTTTATCCCAGGGATATGTTAAGTATTCCTTGTCTAAAATTTCTTGGATAAAGCACAAAAACATGAACTATAAAGAAAAAATAGGATGGATTTCATGTTATTAAAATTAAAAAACTTGGTCTTTGAAAGACATCCATTAAGAAAATGAAACTCAGGGTATAGGATGGGAGAAATGTGTAAGTCCAGAATATATACAGAGCTCTTCTATACCTTAGTAATATGACAGACAACTCCCAACAACAAGAAGAAATTGGTCAAAATATTTAAACACCTCACAACAAAGATATATATATATAATATATATTTAATGTTAATAAAAATTATAAGATGTCACTATATACTCATTAGAAATTTGATATTATTAACTGGATGTGGTTATATAGAGCAACTAGAATTCTCTGAAGTGTCTGATGGAGATATAAAATCATATGACTACTTTGGAAAACTGACAATTTCTTCAAATTTGTGAACAAGATATTTTATTAGTTATTTTTGTACTAGTTTTTTCTCAGCATCAAACTGCTTGTGTCACTGTTGAAAATCAAGTAATTTGTAGAAAAAGGAGTGATTTTCCAGTGACTGCCTAGAGCTAGGTTGGGAGGGAAGAATGGATTACAAAGTATCTTGAAATTTGGGAGGGTGGTAAAAATATTTTGATCTTAATTATAATGATATTTATGTAACTTTATAAGTCTGTCAAAACTTTCCTAACTACAGACTTCAAATGAATATACTTATGTAATGTAAATCATACCTCTTTATTGATTTGAAAAATTTATAGGTATTTTTAAAAAATTTATTTATGCATACAAGAGCTGGGGTTCAGGCCAGAGTTGCGGGAGGTGAGAGGATTCACCAGAGACAGAGTGGGGAGCAGAACAGGCAGATTGACTGAAACATACTGCTGAGGGGAGCAGTGGGTGAGACAGGAGCCGTCTGCTGCACCACATGGGTCCCCTCCCTGGGCGGGGATCGAACTTGCACTGTTGTGCCCTGGATGCTTCACAGTGTGGTGCTCAACTCACTGTGCCACCAGGGAGGTCCGATTTGAAAACATTTATAATGACTTCCAGTATCTTTAGGATAAAAGGCCTGATTTACTGGTTAAAAAGCAAATTAAAAAAAAAATTCTGTCTCATAACTTATTTCTCTGTTTTAGTGACTGATATTCCCTATAAACACAGTTACTCTAATTCCCTAGTGTGTCATGCCCCTATTGTTAAAGCCTCTAATCCCTTCCCTCTACTATGATAACATCACCTGATTCCCCAAGAATCAGCTCATGTATAGTCTTTTCCAAAACATCTTCTCTGTTGCCCTAGCTTGAGTCTGTGCTCCCTTGGTATCATGCTCTCTCTTCTCAGATAACATCCTGACTATTTTCTTCTCAGACTCTCCATTAGATTTTTTTTTTTAAAGATTTATTTATTTATGCATACAAGCACTGGGGTACAGGCCAGAGGTGTGGGGGTGGTGAGAGGATCCACCACAGAGAGCAGGGAGCAGAACAGGCAGATCAATGGAAGTACACTGCTGAGGGGAGCAGCGGGCACAGCAGGAGAGGTCTGCCACGCCATGTGGGTCCCCTCCCTGGCCGGCAGCAGGGATCGAACTCATGCTGTAGTGGCTGAGGTTTGCTTCATAGTGCTTTGCTTAACCCACTGTGCCACCAGGGAGGCCCCTCCATTAGATTTTAAATGGAAGCACACTCTAGTCAGCCTTCTATCTGCAATATCTGGCATAAAGTAGATATTCAAGTGTTTAATATTTGCTGAAAAAATTATTAAATGCAAAAATCAAAGTTTTGGCATTTTACATTGCCATTCTTGGCGAATTCAAGGAAACAGGACAATTGAAGAAACTTCTGGAGGGAGAAGATCATGTGTGATTATTATGGAAAGTGAAAGGATTACTTTGTAAACTGTACCCTTTCTCCCATATACTTTCTTCTTGTCCCGTAGAACTGCTCTTTGGTAAAAACATAAAATAAATAAAGCTTTACTGGTTCCCATCTTTACTGGTTCCCATCTTTACTGGTTCCCATCCCAACAATTTCAACAATTTTAGATAAAGCACTCACTCAAAGAAGCACTCTATAAAGTAATGGGCTATCTATTCAAGCCATCTTACCAGAAATTAAGTAATGCAAATGCAAATATTTATTATTGTTATGTTATTGTTAGTCACTACTATTATTATTCTAAGCAACACTAAAAATGTTTTTCTTTATATTCTTCAGAAAACACAATTAATAATGACTCACGCAAGAAAAGGAATACTTCAAAATCTAAGATTTTCACTAAGATGCCAGTGTGGGAGAAGGTGAAAAGGGAGTAAAAAAAGAGACACAAGGAAACATAAAAAGAAAGTGAAATATTATTAAATATTATTAAAAATTTGTATACAGGTAGAGAAACAAGTTACATGTCTGCCAAGAAGAAGAAACATAACCATTTTCAGCTTACGGGTAAAAAGCACAAGAAAGCTATAACCCTATAATTTTTCCTTCTAGAACTATTTTCTCTTCTAGGAAAAGACTGGAATTCATCACATCCAGCAACAAAAGGACCCCGGTTGTCCCAAACATGCATATGCTGCTAAAATATGCAACTGTTAAGGTCCTAAACATTTATGTCAATCAGAGGTTGAAAATATGTCAACTCCCAGTCTAGTCAGATGCCACGCTTCTGATGTATCAGTCTGAATTACTACATTACATTATTTTTCTTTTATGTATTTTTTAAAGTATTTTTCATTTTTGTACATTGTCTATTTCTCATCCCATGAAATTCCCATGACCAATTCACCCATGCAACATCACCATAGGGCCTTGTGCTCTTCCCACCCACTTTGTTCCTTCTCTCTCCTCCTCCCTAAGCAGCCTTGATTTTAAAAAGTGTGACATTCCAAACAAAAATGGTGATGACTACGTGTAATGCAATAGAGAAGAACCAGGAGATCTGAGAGTAATCCCTGGGACAGGAGACTCAGGAAGCCATAAACATGTCCCAGTGATAAGAGGGTTCTCTGAAGAACTGGAAGACACCTGGAGTGAGCTTTTGCAGAGACAATAACAGTAATAAATATTTGCATTACTTAATTTCTGGTAAGATGGCTTGAATAGATAGCCCATTACTTTATAGAGTGCTTCTTTGAGTGAGTGCTTTATCTAAAACACTGTTGAAATTGTTCTTAGTATTTTGATTAGCATTTAGGTAAAGCACTATTTGGCAAAAATAGTGATGTGTGACTGTTTCTTTTTGTACTGAGAAGATAATTCATATGAATTGATTCTAGGATATTACTAGGATATCACTTTATTAAGATCATGACAAATTTTTTCTTTTTAAAAAGTAATTCATTTCAGATGAAAAGTTCTAAGTTTTTGCTCTCTAGGGTTGTTCGGATGCTTCTTAAATAACTTGATTCTCTACATTGTAAGTACATACCACATAGCCATGTATTGTTATTTGCAATATTCAGTGCAAGACCACTTGTCAATCCATCACTCCCACTGTGACAGAACATGAAAAGGGCACTGGAGTTGTCAGTTTTATGGCAAACTTGAATGATGCCATTGCATCAATTAAATTTGAAATCCCCCCTAACTACTAAAAATGTAGACTCCTTTAGTAGAGAGGATAAAATATAAGCAACAAAAAAGTTTCACTTACATGATAGTTTTTTTTGAGATGTTTAGAATTATGTAAATGTGCTTTGTAGAAGAATTTTGTTTTCTTGAAAAAACAATTTGACTCCATTCCTGAATTGTAGAGAGATAAAAGTTGGCCCTTTAACCTTCTTGTGTTCACAAGTATGCAAGATTTGTTTGTAGGTGTGAAATTATTTCCAAAGTAAGCAAAAAGTTAAAAATGTAGCACCAAAATAAAAATACTTTCCTTGCCAACTTGAACACAAAAATACATCAGATACATATGATCAGAATGAAAGGGAAACAGGCTTTACCTGAGTCATTTGTTACTCAGCTAACCTGCTTGAAGGTTGATCTGAGGATTCATTTAAAGGAGGAGAAATATCTCAATGAGTAAATCAGATGAGACGGTTTTAGACCAGTGAGGCTACATGGATTAAGTTACTGGTAAGTAAATGAGGATGGCCGGCTGTGAGGGCAAAACAATAGTTTGTCTAGGACAGAGAGGAAGAAATATAGCCAGAGCTTCAGTTGTCTTATCAGGGGACAAGAGAAATAAATTAATTAACTGCAGGAAAATACAGGGCAAGTGCCAATTTAAGAGAAAAGGCTATAGACATACTTAAACCTCCATCAAGTGTATATGTATGAAGGTGCATTATTTCTAGTGGAGGTTAAATTTTATGAGATAGTAGCACATATTATAAGCAGTTTGTGTTTAAAGTAACACGTACATTATCATTTATAGTACATCTTTAAAATATTAAAGTAAAAGAGTCACTTATTCCTATGGATTCTTCCTTTTATATCAGAGTAACAACTGAGACTATCAGGATTCTTATGCTTACTGTGTTTTATTTGACTTACATAATTATCCCACTATCTAGAATTTTTCATTGATATCTTCTGTTTTAATGTTCAAGGACAAACAATAATAGTAGTTTCTGAATCTTAAAAGAGTATCGGTGGCTTCTGTAGATTTCCAGTAGAATTCAGTTTTTCCCTTCAGCCCTTCTTTTGAATTTCAGCACTTATTCTTTTGTTGGGACTTCTGTGATTAAGAACTGAGAAACCATGTTATCTATGCTCTTAGTCTTTATTTAGCCAAAATATGCTTAGCAGCTGCTCCATGTCAGAACCTGTTCTAAGGAGAGACTAGATCAGGGAGAGTCTATTCTAAAGGAGAGAAGCAAAAAAAATCAACACTAAGTGGATTGCAAACATGCTCTCTGATTTATAGACAGTAAAACTGGATGATATGCAAGAGGGACTGGCTTGAGATAAAATGCCTTAGGCTGAGCGCAAATGACTTCTTTAATAAAAAAGTAGTTTTTGAGTTGGGTTTTCCAGATAATCCAAAGGGCTCGTGAAAAGGCTCAAGGTAGAGTAAGCTGTGTAAGATCACAGATAGAGGGAAGGCTGATGGAATTGAACAGAGAAATTAATAAGACTGAAATGATGTCAGAAAAATAGGCAGGGCCCCTGTGACAAGATTTCTCATGAGCCACGAGGAATTTGATACTTATTTTAAATGCAGTGGGAAACCATTTTTTGTTGTTATAGTAGAGATGACACTTAAATTCACCAACGTTGTCACATGTTCTGATTTTTTTCTTTAAAGATAGATTGGAGAAGGGCAAGAATAAAGCAGGGAGATTTGTTGAATGTGGCGGAGTAACTCAAAGTCAGGATGATAATAGGGATTAGTGTGATGGGAGATAAAATTGAGTAGGAGCATACCTTGAGTGGGCCTCCACCATCTGCAGGCAGAACAAGTTCTTATCTACAGGATTTGGTTTCTGTACTTACAGTTAAATTCAGTGAGTGTTTTCTTTTTTCCTTATAGATTACAGTGAATAATACCTACCATTAGTTGTCCATTGCTTGGACTAAATTCTTCTTTCCGTATGCAAGTAATTTTCTGAGAGATGCTATATTAATATACTACAGTAAATTAACCAATTATAGCATTTGTTATTTGTTAGGGAAAGTTTCCTTCACCACAAACAAACCAGCTTGGTTAGAAGGGCAAGACAGGGCCTCCCTGGTAGCACAGTGGGTTAAGCAGCACACTATGAAGCAAACCTCAGCCACTACAGCACGAGTTCGATCCCTGCTGCTGGCCAGGGAGAGGACCCACATGGTGCAGCAGACCTCTCCTGCTGTGCCCGCTGCTCCCCTCAGCAGTGTACTTCTGTTGATCTGCCTGTTCTGCTCCCTGCTCTGTCTGTGGTGAATCTTCTCACCCCCCACATCTCTGGCCTATACCCCAGTGCTTGTATGCATAAATAAATAAATCTTTAAAAAAAAAAGAAGGACAAGACAGACACAGAGGGAAACATAGAAAAATACAGTATTGCATGTGTCAATCCACTGATTTTCAGAAAATAGTGCTTTGGATTTTTTTGCACATTATCCATTACAAGATGATACTTTAGGTATTGAGAAAATGTTTGACAAATATGCTACAGTCTCCAGCATTCATCCTAGTTTAATAGTCTAATTCTCTTATGTAATAAACATTCCTTTTTTCAAGAAGCCTACTTTGGGTTTTCAGCTTTACACATGATGAGGCACTAGACATTTTTTTTTTCCTAGAGGAGAATTAAAGACTAGAGTGTTTTTGGGAGACTGGTTTAAATTGAATTATTTTGTGTAGTGTCATCATATAACATTTGACTATACTGCCAATATAGTTGAGCAAGGATTCCCATAGTTTATGAGGTATAACTTGGAAAAACAACCAAATCAACAATGTAAAAAGTAGGGGTTCACTCAATGCATTAAATAATATTTAGAAGCTTTGGTTATGGGTAAATGTATTACATGCTCTATAGGGTAAGTCTGTGCATATAATTTTGGAGACTACAAGATTACAAAATCATAAAAGTAATGCTACATGTGATTTTGTAAATTGATTGATACAAAACATCACTAGGAGAGTTTAGAGAGTTCCAAGGAGCTCTGGGTATGATTAGAAGAGAATAAGGCCAACCTCCCTAAAAATTGTAGTGCTTTAACCTGATTCTGTAGAACCCACATTATTCTTTTAGTGAAGATTGACAAAGATGCATGACCAATGCCATCAGAATCAATAAAACTATTGTCCTCTCCAGCTCAGGTTAATTAGGGATAATAATATGGAGATTCCTATCAACATTCTTGATGGGAAAGTTTGAATCCCAAGTGCATTTGGGAAGCTCTCTAGAATTAAACACTGAATTAAAAGTTGCACAAAGTCTATACCAGACTTCTGGACAGAGAATGACAGAAACATGTGATTAGTACTTTCTTCCTTAATTAGTGACAAATTATGTGCACATAACATTAATGTATTGCTGCAACCTGGTTGAATGTCAAGATGAGGCCAAAGGAGGAAGAAACATTCAGCATTGTGTATCTTTGTCAAGAGATACTGATAATTATGTTTTATATTTGTTTTTCTTTTCTTGTTATTGATTTGGATTCTAAATATTATTTTTTTAAGAGATTATGCATCCAAAAACTGGGGTATAGGCCAGAGGTGTGAGGGGTGAGAGGATTCAGCAGAGACAGAGTGGGGAGCAGAACAGGCAGATCTATTGAAATACACTGCTGAGGGAAACAGCAGGCAAGACAGTAGAGGTCCGTTGCGCCATGTGGGTCACCACCCTGGCTGGGGATTGAACTCGTTCTGCGGTGGCTTTAGATAGTTTCATTGTGCTGCGACTTAATGCCTTGTGCCACAATTCTAAATTTTTAAAAGAAATAGATAATCTATGTAGTTATACCACTAAAGAAAATTAGAAATTTTAACTTGTGACACAATTACTCAAGCTTTGGTGTAAAATGTATACATTTCACATTGTACTCTGCTGTGTATATATGTTTATCCATATACTTTTACTTTTAATCTGGTACAAGTTACATTTTTTTCCTACAGGGCAACTTATTCTAGTCTATACTAGGGAATAGAATGAGTAGTTCAGTTTTTCCATACTTGAATATCTTTCATTCTATGTAAGTCTTTCATACATTTTACTTTGCTTTTAATTTGAAAGGGACACATAAAATCAGTACTTCGTCTGTTCTTAAGATATAAATAATGTTATGTTAGTATTGCATAAATAAAAGATATTACAGCTATTTTAGAAAATATTCTACAAATTTCTTCTATTCCTAAGCCAAAAATAAAGATCCATTGATTTCACTCTATGTGGGAAACAAGTGGGAAGGGAAGATATACTGGTTAAAAACAGCAACAAAAAAGCTTGTTATGATTATTGACTTTATAAAAGCTTATGTTAACTTTGGAAAATGTTAAGCACATAGAGCAATTGTAGCAAGCAAAAATGTGTGGATATAATGTCGACAGTTTTAATCTTTATTTCTATGTTATGATTTTTGGTTTCGCCTAAATCAGAATTTGAAATAAAACTCTCCTATTAGGAGCATACTTATTCAAAGAAAGGTATAAAGGAAAGAAATATATTTACAGGGCTTTCTCAACTCTAATGCACAAAAATAATGCATTTTGCTTAAAATTTATTTGGAATCATATTTCGATATGAGAGCTATGGAATTGTACATTTTATAATTATTTTTTCCTAGAGAAGCACCTTGATTTTTGGGTTTTCAATTATGACATGCAATAATTTAGCCTTTCTTGTAAAGCATGAATGTATTGTTGAATATTTAATTAAATATGCCCCCTACTGAATGAATCTTGAATAACTGCTGAGTGATACGAAACATGAAGAAAAAGAGACCTATTGAAGACATATTTGTCATTTAATATATAGCCACTATCCCTACTTTTTCAGAGAAGAAAATACAAATGTCAGTGAAAAACAAAATTTTCCCAAATCAGTCAATATACTCTGTCCTTTTCCCTTTTTTTGGGTTGCTGTACTATACTTTTTAAAGGAGTACTAAGGGACATTCTCTTCTTCCCATAAATTTCCCTTTTTCTAATTCCGTTCACCCTCTGCTCAAATTCATTCTCTGTTATAAAATAGTTTATGACACTGAAACAGACACAGAAATCTGACATTGTAATTCTGAATGTAGTGATAAAAACTGTAAGAAAGGGATTCTCTAAAGAGAATTTGATCTCTTAAAGGTGTGTCCACTCATAGTCCTGTATGAAATGGTGAGGTCCTTCTAATGAAATGGCCACACATGAGCTGCATGGCGTTGGTTCACACGTGAGCTAAGCACTGGACTAGATAACTTCTCAGTAGCTATGCTTTATTATTTAATATATATTAAACATACTGTACTGTTTAAGATGTGTGTGAGTAGTCTTATTTAAGGTAAATATCTTACATCATAAACATTATTGCTAATATCTCTTTATAGATGTGAAGATGAGCACAAATAGATTAAGTAATTTTCCCAAGTCACAAAGTACTGTGTAGCAGAGACTAAATTCAAGTTAAACCTTATGATGATTATGGAACCAGTATAGTTAACAGTGCTATTCTGTCTCAGAGTTCCTAGGCTTCTTTTATCAAAATTATAAAACACTGATACATGTATTCTCCAAAAACTCTCAAAGGGGTAGCTCACAGCAACAAAAGTGTGTGTTTTAGGAATCTGTATGTCTGCAGTTCTGTAAACATATTTGACTAATGACTAAAGTTTGAATAGTAGAAAAGGGATGGCATTATGTGTTTTAGTAAATTAATGTGGTTAAGATGTGTGGGTTTTTAATAGCCTAAAATAAAAGTGATTCATTATTACAGGCCAGAATAACCTTTTCTAAGAGAGTTTTTGTATGTCTGTCAGTATCTCATACGATCAAAACAACTATAAATGAAAGAAATACCTTAGGATAAATGTCTCTATTTAAAACTAGAATTTTACTTTACAACTATGAGAATTGCCACATTATGTCATATAACATTACAGATTAAAACAATATTTTCAAGCTATAGCTACAATAACATTTTCATTTATTAGTGCTTATATAACACATTCTGAGAGGCTTTAAAATACAATTTGGAAATGGAAATGTCCTAGCATTTCAGTATGGCAAAAAGGAAACATATATACTAATTTGTGATATAGCAGACTCATAACAATAAAAAGATTAAATAGTATGCTCAGTGTCACAGAATAAGTCGGAATTAGGGTGTTGAATAGCTCTTCTTATGGACATGTACAGTTGCTCTCTCTCTCCATCAATATTAGATATCAATTTTTTATTTTAGTAATTCTTGTTGGCAAATGGTAGTCAAATACAATGTGTTCTTTGTATTTTATTTAACTACAATTTGTGGGGCCAAATGTAATTATTCTCAGTCAAAATAATATATAACTGGAATGGATTTGTACATTCTGGACGACTGAGAAAAATAAAGCTCCGATGAATGCAGCCACTGATTCAGCATTTAAAGGAATCTTTAAAAGGAATGCCATCTATCCTCCTGTCAATCTAACTCTTTAAACACAAAGATAGGATTAGCTAGTGAGGGAATAGTAAAGGTCTATCATTCCCCTGTACCAGTTATTTATTTATTTTAGCAATTAAGGAAGCTAGAGTTTATTTGTTAAGTATCATTGGGACTCAAACTAATGTCCATTTTTCAGTACTCGGGCTTATAACTGAGAATCTGCTTGAGATCATGGGAGAATTCTCACAGTGTTAGAGACCTAGCCTCTTAACTGGGATGTTCTGCACATTTTTAAGGAGTAAAATGGGAAATGCATTTTTTTACATTTTCAATCATCTTTTATCATTAAATTGCAGAAATTATTTTTATTTAACTTATTTCATTAGTACTATGTTGAATAATTTAAAGGTTGTGGACATATATTTGAATACATTTACCAAAACCAACGATGGGTGAAGAATTTACTCATACGGAGTTTTACAACAAGAGGGCTTTTTTCTCTTCACTGAATTACTTTTAAAAAAAATCAGCAGGGCCTCCCTGGTGGTGCAGTGGGTTGGGCGACGCACTGTGAAGCAAACCGCAGCCACTGCAGCACGAGTTCGAGCCCTGCTGCCGGCCAGGGAGGGGA
>JAGFMF010012021.1:12095621-12137354 GCA_019455555.1 Galemys pyrenaicus
CCAACAGGCATATGAAAAAATGCTCAACTTCCCTTGTCATCAGAGAAATGCAAATCAAAACCACTATGAGATACCACCTCACCCCAGGGAGAATGGCACCTATCAAAAAAAGTAGCAACAACAAATGTTGGCGGGGATGTGGAGAAAAAGGAGCTCTCTTACACTGCTGGTGGGAATGCAAGCTGGTCCAACCATTATAGAAAGCAGTATGGCGGTGCCTCAATCTACTAAGAATGGAACTTCCATAGGATCCAGCAATCCCACTCCTAGGAATATACCCAAAAAACACAAATACACTGATTCAAAAGAATACCTGCACCCCTATGTTTATAGCAGCACTCTTTATGATAGGTAAGACCTGGAAACAACCTAAATGCCCAAAAACAGATGAGTGGATCGGGAAGCTGTGGTACATAGACATGATGGAATCCTATTCAGTAGTCAAAAAAGAAAAACTAGACACATTCATATGAACATGGATGGAACTGGAAGGGATTATGCTCAGCGAAGTAAGTCAGAAGGCAAAAGAAAAATACCAGATGGTTCCTCCCCTAGGAGGAATGTAAGGGAACCAAATAAAGATCAAGGAAAGGAATAAGAACAACAACAACAATAACAACAACAATAAAGACACAGAAACCAAAAATGAGGAGACAAGGACAGACTGGGGACACTTGGTGGCGAGGGGGAGGGTTGAGGGCAGATGGGAGCATGGGGACTGAGGTGATGGTGCACTTGTGTTATGGTGATGTGGAATACATGGAGATTACAATTGATGTCAAATATATATAAATAAAAAAAGTAAAAAAAATAAAAGTTGTTTAAATGTATAATGAGGTAGGTCAAACAACCTGCTTGACATGAAGAAATATTTACTTATTTACAGATATTCTCCCTTAATCTCATTTCTTGCTGTTTTCACTAAACTATTCCTATTGCCTAATTACATTTACTAGGAAATTTTTGAGCATAGAAAAAGAACAAAAGACGAAGGGGAGAAAAGATAAACAAGAAACCTCCAAAGTCCTCATAAATATGTCACATGTAAGTTATATTATTTTTTTCTTGAGTAGATTATATCATCTGTTACTAATTTATAAATTTCTTTGAGATGTAAGCTAGGCAATTTAAATTTGTGAGGGTCATGTAAATGACTGACTTACTTTAACAACAAGAACTATTTTTCTGTAGCCAGTGATTAGATTGGAAATACATTTCATAGCAAAACATGAGATTAGTTTCACCTCTAAATATAGTGTGTATGTGCCTTTTGTATCCTCCTTAAAAATTAATTATTCATGTTTAGTGGAGAGTGAAATTCATGAGGGACAAAGCACCACAGGTGAGCTCATTCTCCTGTTACCTTGATGTATGGAATTATTCCCTCAGGTCCAAATCTAATCAAATGTGACCACAATTCATCTAATACTTTCTTCCAGATCTGTGCAGCTTTAACAGTATTACCAACTAATGAATTCTTCTACAGAGACACTTACAGTAAAATCCTTTGTAACCAAGTAATTCCTTGGAGAATTATATTTTGAGACTTGAAGTAGCTTTATTTGATCTATCAAAACTTTGGGAACCTGGCAAATTACCTAGGAATAATAAAGTATGATGAAATACAATATTTTCCCTCCAAATGTTGTGAACATTTACAAAAGTTCAAATAATTTTTCTTTAGATCAAAAATATAATTTGATTTCCAAGTTTTTGGGAGTTACTTACTGGGAAATCTTTCTTATTTGAAAACCTAGTCTCATTAGTAGGAATTGTCCATATATATGAATGTGTTGTGATATGACAAACTTAAAGATATGCCCAGTTCATGTGTTTTAAGTATCTCATCTCTTTAATTGTGAAGGAATACGCTTCTGCTGTTTCAAACTTCTGTGTGTTTTATGTTATCAGTACTAAGTTGTTGTTGTGACACTAATATTGATTGTGATACTGCTTAGGGCCTCTGCAGCTACATGTGTGGGTAGCCTCTCTATGCACCAGTGTGTGTGTGTATGTGTGTGAAGAATTTGGAAGAGGCACTCCTGCATGACTGCCTTAAGAGAATGACCCACATCACAAGGCTGCTGGGGATTCCCAGGAGACCACTGACTGTGTGGCCATGGTCTGAGGTGGTCTGGGAGTAGCTCAGAAATTACACCAAGTACCTGCACAGGAAGCCCTCCCTGTATATGTGGCCAACATTTTCCCATAAAGTTGTTCACCCTTTGTCTGCCCTGGACCTTGCTCCTCCTGCCATAATCAGTCATGCTTTATGACTGCTAATAACTAGTGAGAGCAGAGTCTTACCTTGCAAACCTGCTCCATGACTCTTCCTTCAGTGTGTTCCTGGGAATGTGCTGGCACGTTCCTGACGCAACAGAAACTGGGAAATAATCTGCTGTTGTAAAAAATACCTAAAAATATTCTAGTCGTTCTGGAATTGGATAACTGGTTTCAGCTGGGAGAATTTTGAAGTATATAAAAATAAAAAGTCTAGGTTTTCTTGAAGAGACTGTTGGTAGAAATAAGAACATTAAAGTTGCTTTAGGTGAGTTTTCAGAAAAAATTAAGTCATAAAGTAACAGAAAACTTGCTGAATTGTTTCCTGTGATTGGGTGGAGAGAAGAACTTGTAAGCAATGGACTGAGATTTTTAACTAAAGTCTTTTCCTAGAAAGAGTTAAAAATTGTGGCTTGGTTTCTCCTGGTTGTGTACAGGAAAATGTGAGAGGAAAGAGATAAGGAAGGAGATATTAAAGAGTTTGCAGTCAGAACTTGATCACCTAGCGTGTACCGAGCTTATCTAGTTGCAAAGGTGTCCAAATTAGGCTATTTGCTATTGGGAAATTATGAGCTAGAGAGACATGACTAGCCAACTTTTGATGATGAGTGGGGTGTGTGACTGCTGCATCTAGTCAGCCATCTCAGCAGAACTCCTCCTCTAATGGCATGTCTCCCTGTGAGATGCATGGGCAACAGGTAAGGTTTTTGATATTGCTACACCTACAGAAACACCGCTAGCTTGGACAGAGACAGGATAAAATAAAGATGGCAGTTCTATAGGTGAAAAAAGGCCTGACAGAGACATTTGTCTGCAAACATCTGCTGCTCCTCAAGAGGAAGAAAGAATGACTCCAAGAGCAGAAATGTCGATTCCTAGCAAAGGCCAGAGAAGTTGGTGCAGAGGAAGATGGACACGCTGAAATCGTGAGACTGTGAAATCCGAGACTGTGAGAGAACGCATTTCAGTAGTTGTGTTTTAAACCAGTAGTTGTTCAGTAGTTGTATCAAAACTACCGAGTTTTTAGTAAGTTGTTGCAGCAACCCTAGGAAACAAACACATTTTTATTTTCTGAAATTTGTAGGTGTAATTGGTATTCTGTTTTAGTTTATAAATCATCTTCACTAACAGAATATGTCTGAATTTTTCTCCCTATCCTTCTTTAACTTTTTCTTATGTATATGTAAAAAGTAGACAAAGCAAAGTAAAATAGAAGGCAGAATGGTATAATGGAAATTACTTTAGGACTTGAGTGAAATTAGGTTCAAAGTCTACGTTTCCACTATGTGATTATTGAGCAAATGCATTATTTGCTCTGACTCTATTTTCTTTAACTGTGAGATACGAAGAATAATTCAATTGACTTAAGAATTAAAGTAGAATATATATATATACACATATATACATATATGTGTATATATATATAAATATGTGTGTGTATGTAAATAAATTGGCAGGCATAGGGCATGCTAAATTTTCCCTATTCTTTATCCATGTAGGGACATTATGAATGGAAATAGGAGGGGGTAACCCTGTCCTGTAGTAAAAATTTAATGCTTGGATTGTTTGACTATCTAAAATGATTTTACATCACACAACAATTTGGGGAGAATGATCAGAATGTTGGATCTTTTGTAGTCTTTTGAAATATCACATTATATAGATACCTGTGTGTATGGCACCAGGGATTTCATTAAAGGATTTTAAAAAATAAAGGTTTCTTGTGAAACTTATGTGTACAAAAAATGTCTCACAGGCAGTGCTAATGAAATAACTCAATCACTGATAGAGAAAGACTACACCTGCTATAGCATGAGTCTTCTACTGTTTACTTTGTTCTGTCTTCTTTATCTGATCCTAATTGTTAGAACATGTGGCTACACTCATGGATTCCTAAAATGACCTTAATGATGGGCAAGTGCATTTGTAGTCTCTGCTCACATTGGAGATTTCATTTCTGAAGACACTTAGAGTGGACACCTGCTGAGGTTTCATCTCTCCTGAATTAAATCCTCATTAGACTCTCATAAGTATGATAAGAATACCTTGAAAAGTTTCATCTACTTTCATCGATTGCTTATCCAACATTTTTGTTCTGATCTTGGCATTATCAAAATTCTGAGTAAAAAACAAATAAACAAACCCAAAATTCTGAAGTAGAAAATCAATTTCCTAAAGTTATATGTATAACAAAAACTCAAATAAATTGAAATAATTGTGAAATCAACTTCTGAAGGTAGGGAGGATGCATTTCTCACTTTATACAATGTCTTTTAAGTAGCATCTTTCTCATTTGGAACAGCTTTAAAAGCTGGTTCTATATTCTTTGCACTTGTTCAGAGATCTCAGCTCTAGTTGTATATTGGAATCAGAATGTCTAGAGTTGGAAAATTGGTGTTAAAAAAAGTAAATGTGTTGGAATTTTCTAAATTTTCTACCATAGTCAAGAGCAAAGAGAATAACATGATGTGCTCCCACACGCAGTTCATCTGATTTAACTATGAACTTATTCTGGTTAAACTTGTTTCATTTGGTTCTTGTTTCAGTTGCACCTCTACTCAACCTTGGACCGTGTTGAACCAGTTCTAACTATTAAAATAATTCCCTCTCTAATATTTTGTGTGAATACTTCAGGTGGAAAATGTTTTTAAACATAGCCGCATCTTAATCATACCTAAAATAACACTAACTCCTTAATATCAAATCTGAGTGCTCACATTTCCCCTAGTTGTTTCTTAATATAATTTTGTCTATTTTCTTTTAATTTAAGATACATATAACATTTTTGTGTTGTAAATGAAAATTACATGTTTCATTCTTTTCTATAAAGTCTGATTTTCTTTCCTATGTAGTTATTGAAATAACACCCTTAAAAATCTGTATCATCTGATATGGTAGTCTCTAGCCACATTTGGTTATTTAAATTTTAACTACTTAAAATTAAATAAAATTTCAACAAAGAATTAAATGTCATATTAAATACATTTATTTATTTGTATATTTATTTGTATATTTTTACCTCAATGTTTACTTTTGTACAATATTTGGTTTCTTAGGTGTTGTTCTGATAAAAGTTCACCACTAAGACACCTGTGAACTATCACCATAGACTTTTGTGCTCCTCCTTCCCATTTTGAAACCTTTCCCTTCCTTTCCTTAGATGAATGTCCCCAATTTATAGTTTGCCTGCTAATTTTATCTTTTTCCCCCCGATCCCATGTATGGTTTCCCTATGTTCCTCCTATAAGTGAAACCATCTGATATTTTTCTTTTTCCTTCTGACTTATTTCACAGTATCATCCCTTTCAGCTCCATTCACGTTTGCTACAAATGGAATTAGTTTATCTTTTTTGAATGTTGAGAAGTATTCCATTGTGTATCTATACCACATCTTCTTAATCCAGTCATCTTCTTATTTTTGACATTTAAGTTTTTCCCATATTTTAGCTGTTGTAAATAGTGCTGTGTTGAACTTAGTATCCTTTCAAAGTAATGTTTTTGTGTCCTTTGGGTAGATTCCTAGTAATGTATTGAAAATAGCTGGATCACATGGAAGCTCCAACTTTAGTAGTTTTTTTAAACTCCACATAGCTTTCTATAGTGGCCGGGCCAGTTTGCATTCCTACCAGCAGTACAGTAGAGTTCCTTTTTGACTACATACTTGCCAGTATTTGTTGTTATTAGATTTTTTTTTTAAATGTAGGCTATTCTTAGTGGTGTAAAGTGATATCTGATTGCGGTTTTTATTTGCAATTTTCTGATTATAAGTGATGTTGAACATTTTTAGGTACACCTGTTGGCCATCTGCATTTCCTCTTTGGAGAAGTGTCTTTTTAGCTCTGTCCACTTTTTGACTGGCTTCTTTATTTTGTTTTTGTTGAGTTGTGCAAGCTCTTTGCATATATTTGATATCAATCCCTTATCAGTTGTGGAGTGCAGATATTTTCTCACAACCTATGGGGTATCTCTTTGTCCTGGTTATTGTCTCTTTTGCTGTACAGAAACCTTTTAGTTTGATGTAGTCTCACCTGTTTATCTTTTCCTTCATTTTCTTTGTTTTGGGGGATAAATCTTTAAAGTTGTTTTTGAGATATATGTCATGGAGTGTTTTCCCTATGTTTTCTACTATGGTTTCAGGTCTTATATCCGTTTTGAGTTTGTATATGGTGTGAGGTAGTAATCTAGCTTCATTTTTTTTTTGCATGTAGCAGTCCAGTTTTCCCAGCACCATTAGTGAAGAGACTGTCCTTGTACCATTGCATATTCTTTGCGCCTTTGTCGTAGATTAGTTGTCCATATATGTCTGACTATTTTCTGGGTTTTCAATTTGAGTCTGTGTGTCTGTTTTTGTTCTAGCACCATGCTGTTTTAATTATTATGGCTTTGTAGTACAGTTTGAAATCTGGGAGGGCAATACCTACATTCTTCCTTTTTCTAGTCAGGAGTTCTTTGGCTATTTGAGGTTTTTTCTGTAGTTCCATATGGATTTCATCAATGTTTGTTCTATTTTTATGAAGCATGCCATTGATATTTTTATTGGAATTGCATTGAATTTCTTTAAATTGCTTTTGGTAGAATGGACACTTTGATAATGTTAATTTTGCTGATCCATGAGCAGGGAATGTCTTTCCATTTCTTTAATCGAATGTTTTGTAGTTTTCTTTGTATAAGTTTTCTACTTCTTATGTGAGATTTATTCCCAGGTAACATTAAATACATTTCAAGTACCCAATGTCCCCATGTGGCTACTGTATTGAATAATGAGGATAAAGAATAATTTTATTGTTGGAATTTCTATTGCAATGTTTTGCTTTATTTTCCCACATAAGCTGATTTTAGGATTACATTCCCTCTCTGTCATTTAACATGGTTTGGCTCTTGTATTTACTGTAAATCAATAATTATATCAGGAGTCATAATGAATTTATGTTCAGTGTCTTGCCAAAACTGCTATGCAGTTTTACTAAACACTTACATCAGTGGTCTCCTTTTATGATGTTACTAACCACTGATGATCCTTTTGATAAAATGGTATATGTTGATTGCTCTGTAACTTGCATAATTTCATTTTTGTCTCCATGTCATTCTTACCTGCATAATTGTAGTTAATTTCTTGCAAGTGGATAAGTTTTTATCTTAGCTTCTTCTACTCCAGATTCCTCTCTTCTTTCTGGAGAAAAGTCAGCCAGCAGTCTGTCATTGTTATTGATCTTTGTCCACATTTTGTGTTATTTGGATCAAGATAGAGAAAGTCTGTTAGTCTGGGTTGGAAATTACTTTCTTATTTTTTATTCTTTTATAAAATAAATTTTTTACTTGAAAGTTCATTTTTAGTATTATAATGAATTTTTTTATATATAGAAAGGACATACACAGACAGGAAACAATTTAACAGTATTTTGGAAACTAGAAAGCAGGTGGACAAGGAGTACCCATTAGCAAATACTACTGTGGAAATAGAAAAAACTGAGAAAGACCCAAAATAAAGCTCTAAAATTTTCAAAAATTGGAGGAACTAGCAGTACTCAGGGAACTAGATTTGATTATATAAAAAACAAATTCCTAGACAACCTCTACCATTTAATTTGACTGATTACTCTTCCATTACTCTGACAATGCTCTGGAGATTTGCTATCACATCAGCTGGTCTCATGTCAACTTATAATTTTAGGATAAATAATCTAGTTTTTGGTAAAAATAAAGATTAGAAAGATGTATCATTTTGATCAGATTGACAATACTTACTGTGAAGGATGTTGTCTCATTGAGAATTGGTTGGGGGATATAAATTGTGAGTCCCTCTGTCAGTGATCTCAAAACCCCACATAACTGCTCACTTCATGCATACGGTTCCTTTCATTTTCTTTCTAATTGTTCATATGATGGAAGTGTGAAGAATATTCTACCTCTAATACCATCTTGAGATAGTATATTATTATTTCTGTTGATCTGAAGATCTCACAATATACAGTCTCTATTCTTAAAATATTTTTATCTTTTAAAAATGGGGGAAACTAATCCATAAACTGCCATTCTATATGGGTCAAGACATTCACAGAAAATGAAGCATTTGCATTATTGCCAAAAAGATGATACATATGAATAGAATATTAATTTTATTTTTGCTTTCCAAGAATATTTATTGAGTACTAAATATTTTAGGCAAATTTAATATGAAGCAAAGGATATTTTCTCAGTTAAAGCATATCTGCTGAATTGCCCTCTTATGGGGAATTGAGGAATTCATTCTGATGCTCCTGTTGGTACTTTTCATACCCTCAATTCTAAGTACTCCTTAGTGTTCTGAAACACCAAATGTATAATAAATTTTTCTTCTACCTTGAGGAATATTAGAATACTTGGGAAATAGAATATTCTATAAATAAAAAAAGCCTAAGAGATTACTGATAAGGAAAAACATATGTACTCCCATTTTGGAATTCCATTAATAGATCAGTGTCTGAATATGTGCAAGAAAAGATTCTCTTTGTTTATTTGCAATAGGATTTAGATGTGTCTCATTTTAGTCATGAAGCCTATATCATAAGGTACATAACCCACATATAGATGACAATAAAGGGACATATTCTCCTGTGGGATTGTGAAGCCCCACAGATTGGCATTTCTTTTCCTGTCTTGCCCTGATCATGGCTGACACCTTTACCACACAGATAGAGTTGTTTCTTTTTCCAGACTAATCAGTTTCCTGATAGTGCTTTGCCAGGAAGTCAATTGACCCCATCAGCCATAGTTTTCTTTCTTTCTTGAGAAAGCTAAGTAAGTGCACCTGTTGTGTAGAAGCGAGATAAAGGAAGATGTCATCGGTGAAGTCAGTGGATCAATTGGCCATGTGGTCGACTTGTGTAACCTGATAATTCTCTTTAGGTGCAGATGGCCTCAACAGATGCTATCTCAGGTGAAGTGTACAGAATGGAATGAGGAATGTATATGAATACAGGCACATAAGGGCACAACAGAGAAATTACAGCACAAAGAAGAAATTGACAAGGAATGGCCAGAGGCATGGAAGGTTAATCAAAGGAAAAAAATGTCATGGAAGCAGAAGAAATAGAGAAAATCAAGAGTGAATGATTAGCAGTTATTTGTTCCAGGGATCTCACATAAAATAGCTTAAAAGCATGGCCTTGGTAATAGCCCAGGCTATACTTTCGACACAACATGGCACGATAGCCAGTATTGTTAGGAAGAGGGCTTTTGTGTGATGAGACAGTATACATAGATTGGGTTAAATACTGAATGAGCCTTGAAAAAAAATGGAAAGCAAATATTGACTTCTTTTTCAATATATATTTTTTGTGTGTGAAGAGGAAAGTAGAGCCATGAAAGTAAATAGATAAATTGTGGCTATTGGCCTCCAGTGACTTACTGTGTAGAAGAGGAAGGCAAAAACTTACTTAGATATTACAAACACAATGTAGTCAATACGAGGGTAAGAAACAGAGAGTTTGGGTAACACACAGGATGGGTCCTCAGTCACCCTGATGGGGAAGCCCTGGTGGTCAAAGAGAACCTTCTAGAGGACATTCAGTTTATTTCTTTTCTTTCTTTTTTTAAGATTTTATTTATTTATGCATACAAGAGCTGAGGTAAAGGCAAGAGTCAGGGGGTGAGAGGATTCACCAGAGACAGAGCGGGGAGCAGAACAAGCAGACTGACTGAAACACACAGCCGAGGGGAGCAGCGGGAGAGGTAGGAGAGGTCTGCTGTGCCATGTGGGTCACCTCCCCACCAGGCATGGAACTCACACTGCAGTGGCTGTGGTAGCTCCATAGTGCGGCACTCAACCGCTTTCACTACCAGGGAGGCCCCGAGAACATTTAGTTTCTGATATCATTTTCCTTCCCCACTCACATCCACCACAAACTGTTCTAAAGTAAAGTCAAAGGCTTAAAGAAAATTGCCTAATTAAGATGATTCTGTTTTTAGACATTTCCAAGCAGAGCTGGTTTTTAGATACTGCATATGTGTGGTCAGATGTAAATAGGGACAGTTAATGCTGACCTGCAATAGAATTTAAATTGGAGAGCAATATAGTTTATATAAAGAAAAGACAATTTTTATTAATTCATCATTATTAGTTGTAGTATTGTTGCTTTATTGCAGAAGAATACATTAGAAAGTTGGCAGGGACTCAGAATAAACTAGCCACAGGCATGACTATTAATTATTACAATATGTGTAACCTGCCTTTAAGCAGTTCTGAGCATTTATAAGACCCCCCTTTCTATCGTGGGGGCAAGAGGAACATGGAAGAATTAGGTTTAAGAATAATCAGTTGTGAGTCAGAACTTCATCTTTAAATGAAAATGAGACTGTTGTGTGAGATCTGTAGGGAACTGCAATTCAGAAATGAAACGACATTGGGCAAGTTCAATAAGTAACTTAATGTTGGAAAGAAAATACAAAGCTAATGTATGCAGAACTACCTCTTAGAGGTAAATTTATTAAATTCTTTAAAAGGAGAAAGAAAAAAGGGAGGGATGTCTGCATGCTAGTACAGGTAAAAGATTGTCCTATTTGAAGCTGAGATTAGATAGTGGTTGTCAGTCTTTGAGAAAGTGTGGTACCGTCTTCATAAACTCCCCAGTTCCAGGTTACAGGATGCAGGTTTGTGGAGGGTGATGTATGTGGTCATAAATTTGAGTTACCAAGCAGTTAGGCATGGCAGATGTGCATAAGTTTTACTCTCTGAATGGCCTCTGATTATAATTTGGACATTCCCTTCATCATTTTTAATTTCATTATTTCACAGTCACCTTCACATTTCTCACTTGAATAAGTTAGAGCTAAACTGAATCAGGGAGAATCTAAGCAGGGACAGGAGTGGGTCAGCAAATGTTAATCAAAACCTCAATGCTTCTATGTATATGATTGGAGTTACAATATTACTTACGACATAGTGTAACTGAGAACATTGAATGACATAATATCCAATACATCTGCCAAAAGAGAAATGAATGAATCTTATTTGGAAGGAATTTGTATTATCTGGAGACTCAAAACTTTCAAAATAATAGCAAACATTGTTTCTTATAAAAGAATCTTAAAAATAGGTGTTTAGAACTAGCAATATGTACATGTTACCAAGATAGATGTGTATTTCTGTAAGAAAAGCAATTGGAATAATCATTTAACTTCATTAATTTTCAGCCAATTTAATTGTTATAAATTCAGGTAAAGCATACCATTTTACTTTATCATGAAGCTTGTGTACATATTTCTTTATCAGTCCTTTATTGCACTATGCATTTCAGAGATGCTTTTCCAGTTCGAAACTACCAGGAATATTGGATGCATTAATATTCTTTTAACTTCAGCCTAAGTTTAAAATAAGATAGTGAAAAATATCTTGACTCAATTTCAAAATGAGTTATAAGCTAACTCTGAAACATAGCTCTTTCGAGATGTTGGCCATCTCCCTGACCTGGAGATGGGTAACTTAACGGTATTATGAAGGGGTAAGAGTCGAACAGATTGGAGTTGGGTGTGGACTAGCTATGGATACACGTAGGGAAGGCTTCTAGGAGAGTGAGAATATAGCTAAAAAAGTAGATGAGGAAAAAAACGACAGTAAGGAGAGTGAGAACTACATTAAAGTCACTTTTACTATATCATAATGGTAAGTTTATCAACACAGTATCCTATACTGATATAGAAAGTTGGAGACAGGTATCATGGTTTGGTGACATAAAGATTTTGCAGTCATGGTGTGGAAAGGTTCAGTCAGTACTAGTAAACTCTTATAGCTATACCATAGAAGAAGCTACTCAGTTTTCAGGTGAATTTTGAGGAAATACAAGATATTCAGAACAGACTTTCCAGTCAACAAAAGATTAACAAATCAAGGAGTCAGGCTGAGGATAAATCCAAGGGCAGTGAAGTGTGATGTAAAGGAATAGATAGAAAGCTGCAAAAAACTTTGACAAGAACTAAGACCCTATTTGCCTCATACTGTGCCTTCCAAAAAACTTAGTGGGGTTTTTGACAGTCATATCAAGGCAAATCAAGGTTGAGCAGCAGAAGAAAGGATGATTCAGAAGGCATAATACAGACTCTAGGTGTCAGAGCCAAAATACGGCCAGAATCAGTCCAGGGAGAAGGACTGCTTCTGATGAACTAGAGACACTGGCCATATGCATTTCAGAATTTTTAGTTTATTAATTGCGATATGTCTCCTGTTTCTCTCCTTTTAGAAAAGGGATTGTTATGTCTTTTCTCATACCTTCCTTACCATTCTTTGTATTTTATGTTGTATGTGTATATGGAAGGAGACATTTAAAATTTTTTAAATTCAAAGATGAAATCTTCTGCAGGGAAAATCATCCACATCTGGACCTAGTTTAGATAGTGAAATACTGAACGTTAAGTCAATTTTGAAATGGTATGAAACTTTGGAGGCTCTTGGGAAGAACTGAGTATATTTTGCATATAGGAAATAACTTGGGGGAAGCGAGAAAACGAACTTTTAAAATGGCAAAAATATTTCAGCACTCCAATGAGTCGAAATCTAGACTAGTATATGACTATTTGGACTAGTAAGATTTTGCATGCTACTTTAAATTTGAACGTGTTCTTTAAAAGAACAGAAAGCTCCTGTCGATCCATATTGAAGTCCCTAGTCTTCCTATAATAATTTTGGCTATCCTGCTATAGAAAATCCAAGAAGAATCTCTCAAATTACAAAGAGAAGAAAAGGTGACTGTCTCCAGCCTTCCAGTCTCCCTGTCAAGTCTCCAGCATACACATGGAGTCATCAGCTCACAACCACTGCATGGTCAAGCCAATACCTAGCACAACAGAAGAAATGCCCAACTAAGCCCTGTTTGATTTTCTGACCTGGAAAACAGTATAATGTGAAGTAGTTGTGAAACCATTAAATTCTAGAATCAATTTTTACATGGCTATAGATAACTAGATAGATACACAGGGAGATTTAATCCATAGATTGATAGAAGGATACAGATAAACTAATTTAGTGCTCAGTTTGCTTATCTAAAAAAAATATGTTTGAACTCCATTATCTCTGTGCTAAAACACTCTAATTCCTAAGGCTAAAGATTTATTCCAATTTATTCCATCCACTTTTGAAGCATCTTTATTATGTGCTTTGCTAAATCTCCAGGTCAAAGTAATAGAATACAGAATAGATAACTAAATCCTCACTAGGCATTAACTTGGGTAAAGATATTTGAAGAACTTCCTCTCAGTTTAAACCAGTTGAACTGTGGCTCTGTTCATGGTTTTAGAAATACTGTTTCATCATGTCATGCTCTGTCTTTTAACACTGTGGTTTCAGTCCCCTGACACTTTAAAAATAATCACAGTCAAACAGAAACTAAGCTGCTGGAGTCTGTGCTAATTGTTCCAGACTAGCGAATGCAGATGACAGGAGTTGAGGTTCTCTTGAGATCATGAAAAATCATGAAGGGTCATTTCAAAATGAATATTATTAGTTAAGTTGAAAGATAGCTCTTTTCTTAGAAAATATATTTAGCATTGTTTGAAGATTATTAATAGGCTCAAGGTGCTTATCATGAAAGCGAGTTATTTGACAGGAGGTCTTTTGTGTATGTGTATGATTTCTTCTCGTGTTTTTTCTGGGAACTTTTATAGTAAAAATTCCCTTTTAGATTCATAGAGATACCTGTTAGAGGACAAAATTTCAGCATACCAATTCTGTGATGATCTATACAGATGCACTGATTTTTAGCAGTGATTTACTTGGTGATTCAGTGCAGTGATAATTGGTGTGCATGATTTTCCATGAAATGCTGTGCCAGTGTAACTTAAACTTTGTATTTTTCTTAATTATAATTTTTTCCATTTCATCAATGATGAGCAAGTATACAAATTCCAAAAATTCTGAAGTCTGCACAAAAATGGCATCAAAAAAGATGCAAAGGAAGAAGATGTCAGATTTGAGCATCTGAATTATTTTTTTATTGTAATGTTATATTAATCGAGGTGATGTTGATATATACCACAATTTATGCCTTAGGTACATATATGTATATAAATAATATCCATCATTTCCCCACACCTATCACCAAAGCCCCAGCTTTCCTCCTCGGGGGCCCCCCTCTCTCCTTTGTTCCCGCCCCATTAAATTCCCTCTTCTTGAAGTCTCATCACAGTCCTATGAGAGCATCTGAGTTTCTGATCTGTGACAGCAAACATTTGCTGGGTTACAATCATACATGAAAAATTGAAAAAGGCTCACTTCCTTTTCTGATAACTGAAGTGATGGGTTGCTAACTAGAACAAGATTGAATGCTGATAGTTCAGAATTTGGCATGTGTATTTGAATACAATTTTTCCTTTCAAAATGGAGTAAGATAAAACAACTTTCATTTTCTAAGAAGTTTATTTCTCCTTAATATAAACTATCCCTTCCTCTTACTTAAAGGAAACTTAAGTAAGTGTTTCTACAAAGAGTTAGGACGCTAGGAGATGCTTGAGACAGCAATCCATATATTAGAAAAAGAAGTGTCTTTTGAACATTTATTTTTGTGATATTCATGATTTATTTTCAGTCATGATTTATAATTTTAGTCAGAAATGCATTATTTTTTAAAAGTACTAATTTGATTGCATAGAACATTTTAACATATTTTCAATTCTAATTTGTATAAATAAATATCTGAATATATGAATAAGTTGAATTGTAACTGATTAATATTTTTCACTAGCTAACAGTTCAGATAGTAAATACAAAGAGTGAAAAATATATTGACATGAAAGAAAAGATTCCATCATCATGGAACTTGAAGTAAATAGCTGTCTATAAGTTTATATATATTTTGTTTTATTGCTTGTGAGCCTGTAAGTATGAATGTCCTATGATTTTGAAAGAACAGGTTTGTGAGTTTTTACAATTACATCCTTCACTTAAAAAACAAAGCAGGAAGCTGGCAAGAGGAGGTAAAGATGGAAGGAAAACATACCAAAATCCACTTACAGTATTTTTCATAAGATGAAACCATGTGATGATTAATTAAATATTGATAATCTAGTAAATATACAGTGTCATTTTTAAATAGACACACATAACAGCCACTTTTTTCCTTCATAATCCGTAATAGAATTTGAATTTAATATAAACTCAACAGAAACCACCATTTGAATATGGCATTAAATCTTGGCTTTAGGAAGTAAGGAATATGAATCTATAAAAAAAGATGGCTGTATCTAAATATTTCAGATCATAGAACGGTGTTCCTAAAGAAAATTAGAACACTAGACAATCCCACACACATGAATGCTGAAATAAACTTTATTTACAGATTATTGGAACTTAGTTGGTAGGTATAGTGTGATGACATAAATTTGTCATGTTGTAAGCCAATAAAGAAAAGATTTCAAATGTGAGAGGAAAAACCCAAATCCTTATAGACTACTGATCACTGCCTCTGTACTAGAACATTGTCACTGGACACAGGTTTCATAGCAAGGGGAAGTCCAAAAGAGTGGGTAGATGTAAACAAAATATAACAATATAGGAGTGAATTTAAGAAGTTTTAGAGACCTATAAAGTCTCATAGGAGCTCCTGGAAGGAAAATACTGCTTTCTCAATCCAAATGCCCAAAAGTAGATGATTGGATCAAGAAGATGTGGTACATATACACAATGGAATATTATTCAGCAATAAAAAATGAGAAACTAAGGACATTTATAGAAACATGGATGGAACTGGAAGGAATTATACTCAGTGAAACAAGTCAGAAGGCAAGAGAAAAATATTGGATGGCTTCGCTATTAGGAATATGAAAGAGCAATAACAACAACAAAACAAAGAAAAATAAGTTCAAGGTATTGGGAAGTTATAACCAAAAGCAAACAAAAAACAATAAACCAAAGAGACCATGGGGGTGGGGAGAGGAAGGAGTGGAAGGCAAAGATGGGGATGAGGGCAGAAAGAGCACAAGGGACTGAGGTGATGGTGCACGGGTGGAATGGTGGTGGGAACTCCCTGGGGAATACAAACAATGTCAAATATAGTTAATTAATTAAATAATAATAATAAAAAAATACTGCTTTCTTTGTGGTGGATCCTAAGAACCCTCTTTTAAAAATCTGCCTGAGAATTTTTTGCAGGTGCAGTGGGTGGGTTAGGGAGCAAAGATTGCTGGAGACCTTTGAAACTGTTGGGGTGAAGACTGCACATGGGGGGCTATGGAGGAAACTGCAGCAGGGGTCCTGCATTCCAGGCAGAATGTGGCACTCTAAGGTCACTCAGGCGCTGCTCCTCCCTAGGCTGTTAGTGCTGTTGCTCTCCTGGTCAAAGGTATCAATAGTCTGTTTGCTGTGCTGGGTCCTGAAGTTCAAATGAGTTTGTGTAATGTGACTTTGGGTAGGGAGGGATAAATTATATGCATCTTTCCATTTTTTCAAAATCCTTTCAAGGAAGTATAATTTGGACAAAATAGAATTCAATACTTTGTGGGAATCTGACAATGTTTGCATCTTCTCTTAAAGTTACATGTATCCATTTACAGGTCATCCTTCCACCACCCACAGAACCAATCTACCAGCGATTTTGCTTTTGTTGTTATAATTTTGCCTTCTTTAAAATTTCATGTAGATGAAATCATGCAATATGTATTTTTTGGTAAGGCTTTTTATCTTAGCACAATATATCTAAAGTTTAGCCAGGTAAGAAGTCATGTATTTGCGTGAATGTCAGTAGTTAGTTATTTTTGATTGTTTTGGTTCCTTTTTGATTGACCTGATTGCATGGATATATCACATGTTGTTTACCCACTCACCAGTTGATAGGTAGATTCTGGGATTATTTTTAGCTTTCTCCTATTATGAATAAAACTGTGTGACCTTGTATAATAATGTTTTGTATAGACAGATATTTTTATTTCTCTCAGGACTGGAATAGGTGGATTGTATGTTAAGTGCATAAGAGAGTGCCAAAATTCTTTCCACATGGTGATTCCAGTTTGCATTCCTGCCAGCAATGTCTGAGAATTATAGTTGCTGCACATTGTTGCCAAAACTTGATATTTTCATTCTTTTAAATTTTAACCATTCTAAATTGTAGTGGTATCTTAGTTGCTGGTGTTTTTTTTTTTTTATTTCTCTAATAACTACAGATGTGCAACATATTTTCATGTACTTTTTTGCCACCTCTATCTATTTCTTGGTCAAGTGTCTTCACATATGTAACAGTTTTAAAAATTGTTTTTGATCTTACATTTAAGTCTGCCAACATTTAAAAAAAATTTATGTATATAAGAACTGGGGTATAGGCTAGATGTGTGTGTGGTGGGGGGGAGGAGAGGATCCACCAGAGACAGAGTGGGGAACAGAACAGGCAGATTAACTGAAATACACTGCTGAGTGGAGCAGCGGGCAAGGCAGGAGAGGTCTGCTGTGCCATGAGGGTCCCCTCCCTGGTCAGCGGCAGGGGTTGAACTTGTGCTGCAGTGACTGCGGTTTGCATCATAGTGTGTTGCTTAACCCATTGCACCACCAGGGAGTCCCCTCTGGAACATTTTATTTTTGTCCTATGGAGTGAGTTAATGGGCTGGATTTTTTTCAGTCTACAGTGGTACAAAGGTCTCAGCTCCACTTGTTGAAGAGGTTGTCCTTTATCCATTAAATTTCCTTTGTTAAAAATAAGTTCACTATGATTGTGTTTATTTCTGGATTCTTAATTTTGTTCCATTGATATGTGTTTCCTCTTTTGGTGGGACCTGATTATAATAGCTGTATAATACTTTTGAAATTGGACATTGGAAGTCCTACAATTTTGTTTCAGAGTTGTTTTGATCATCTGTTCATATACATTAGAGTCAGCTTGTCAATTTCTGCAAAAACGTTTGCTGTAATTCTGAAAGAGATTGCAATGTATCATTGTGAAAAAAATTAATTGACATTTTATTCTTCCAATCAAGTGATATATAGACTCTATTTTGTTCTTTTTAAATTCCATTCAACTTTATTTTATAACAGCATGCATGCTTTGTATGTATTTTGTTAAGGTTGTCCATGTTATATATATAAACTTTGACTTTTTAAAAAAAGATTTATTTATTGATGCATTTAAGAACTGGGATACAGGCTAGAGGTGTGTGTGTGTGTGGGGGGGAGGTGAGAGTATTCACCAGAGACAGAATAGAGAACAGAACAAGTAGTTTGACTGAAATACACTGCTGGAGCAGCGGGAGAGGCAGGAGGGGTCTGCTGTGCCATGTGGGTCACATCCCTGGCTGGGGATGGAACTCATGCCTCAATGGCTGCAGATGCTTCTTAGTTCTGCAATTTAACCCCTTGCGCCACTAGGGAGGCCCCAAATTTTGATGTTATTAAGTGGTATTTTTTATTTCTGTTTTCTAATTTTATAGGTAGTAGATATAAATAATTTGCTTTTTTTGCCTACTGACCATACGTATTTGACTTCTTTTAACTTATGACTTCTAATAGCTTTTTTCCCCATATAATTTACTTTATGTGCAACAGTTTACATATGAATTAAGGCAGTTTTACTTCGTCCTTTTAACATTATTGAATCCCTCCAATATTTCCCTTTTTGCAATGGCTAGAACTTCTATTATTATGATGAAAAAAAATGGTGAAAGTCTATATTCTCACCTTGTTCCTGAAATTATAGGTGAACATTCAAAATTTCAACATTAAATGGAATGTTAGTACTGATTAGGTTGAGGAAAGTTCCAATCTACTGCTAGACTGAGGAGAAATTTTAATTTTAAAAATCATGACTGGATATTGGGTTTCAATCTCCACTTTTCCTTCAATTATTGAGACAGTTATATATATATTTTTCAAATCTGAAGATAGTGAATTTATTGTTCTTCGTTAAAATAACCTGTATTTCTGAGATAAATCTGACTTGGTCGTGGTTTATAATATTAATAACATATTGGTAAATTTGTGGATATTTTGTTATGAAATTTATATTTAAATTTATATTTGTGGATATTTGTTATGAAATCTACAGCCATGTAGTTTTCCTTTATTATTTTCCAAACGATTTTGAGTACAGTCTGTTTTATTTTGATTTTTAACATTCTTTGTGATATATTTTGTTTTTGTCTGGCTTTATAATGTCCTTTTTTTTTTTTTTTCTTTTCTTCAGTTTCATTTCTGTAGGAGCCTCCCTCTATTAGATAGTCAATGTATTCTTCCTGCCTTAGGTAACTGAGTACCCTTAAGTGAGTTGCATTTTTAATTTGTTAGCTGATGACTTTGTGATTCTTTGGCTCCTATGAAGATCACACTGCTGGCATCTCTCCTGAGGTAGCAATTCACTGTAGAGTGGGAAGGGAGCAGCTTCTCTTTTGGTTCCCCTTAATGGTGAACAGCGGGTCTCCTTCCCTGCAGGCTCTGGGTGCTGCTCAGCATAACAGAGCAACTTCTCTTCTAGTCCACACAAGACAGGAAAGGCAGTCTCCCAGCTTCTCTGAGGAGCCAAAAGGGTTGGGGACTATTTTTTTTTTATCCACGCAACAAGAATACCGGACACTTCTTTGTAGCTGTTTGTTTGATCAGTCATTCACTGATATAATGAGTGTCTACTATTGGTTAGAGAGCTTGTTTTCCACATAAGATTCACCAGGAAGCAAAGAAAGACAGTCTCTATAGTCACAGAATTATGTTTATCAAAATTTAAGAGTGATAAAATGCAAGTACAGTAAATTCTACAACTATATAAATATTAAAAATTGGTAAATGCTATCAAAAGAACAAAACGTAGAGAAGATAAGGGAGACCTCAAATGCTGGAGGGAGAGGGATGGTTTGCTCTATTGAACAGGGCAGCTGAATTTCTTCTTGAGGAAGAGAGATTTGACAAAAGACTTGAAGGAAGTAAATGATTAAGCCAGGTGACTTTGTTGGAAGGGTAATTCAGAACATGGAACAGCAAAAACTCAGGGTCCAAGATAAATACTTAGACCTCCTCCTGTAGTCCTGTGTTCCCTGACACTGAGGTTAAGGAGGGCTAGGTCTCCTGGAGATGCAAATTTTGACCTCATCCCATACCTAGTTGTTTTGTTACTCCCTATCAAAAGACAGTGTTGCAAATGCGTACTGACTCTACCTCAGTTTCTCAGAACTCCTCATCTATAAAATATGCATTGGAAACCTACCCAGGAACAAAGGCTAGGTTATCTAGTCGACCAGGGCAGTTTAAGTATTCTAAAATGAGACATGCAGAAAACCAATTAACCTGTCACTGAGAGAGACTATCATATATCATTTCATGGTAGGACAGCCCTGGTGACAATAGCAAAATACAAGCAATATGATGATTAGTGTATGATTTGTTGCAAAAACAACTAGGCAGAATAGCTCCTTTTTTAAAAACTTAAAAATAGCCAAGTAGAATAACTTATCAAAATGCAAAAATGCATTATTTATGATTGGCTTTCATCTATTTAAAGATTTCAAAATTTAGGTTTCTGCAGGGTCCTTAGAATACATCAAGAATATTAGGAAGTAAGATAAACCTGAAAGCATTCTAAAAAGAAATATAACATTGAGACCTTGAATATTAAACAATTTATATACCTGACATTTTCTTTATTAAAAATATACTCCTTTAGATTTCCTTCTTAGTACCTGATTACTATCATAAACCTCTAATGGTGAGTTGATTTTTCTTCCCCTTTTAGTAGCAAACTGGAATACCTTGAAAATCTTTAAAATTCAGAATATGGAATGAAAATTAGATTACATCTTGAAAAATGCATGTTGTTGGTTGGGCAGCTGTTTTAAAGGTAAACCTATATTTTCCAATATACTCCATATCTATGTAAATTATTTTACTTTTTCAGTTTTAAATATAAAGATGTGTGTATCTCCAGATACACATATGAATAAAACACACGTGTGTATTCATGACAAAGTTTCTGTGTGCACTTACATCAGTTTTCAGTAGTGATTAAGCACTTAAATGTGGATACGTATGTCTTCAGGACCTGTATTTTCAAATTTGGAAGAGGAATCGTGTTAGACTTCTTGTGTAATAGAAGAGCTAATTATTTTATATGGGCCTGGGTATATTTATTGTTCACCAAAGATTTAGGGGTGTGTGTGTGTGTGTGATATTTATGTGTGTGTTTATATTTCCCAAGTTTTTATTGAGTCAATTAAAAAGAATTTAAGTTCTTACTCAATAGGCTGCTTGGATTTAGTAAAGATTTATTTACCAAAATCCCAAGAACCATAATAGCTTCATATTTAGAAACCAAATTAAAATTAAGCTGAATGAATCAAACTAAGTAGACATAAAAAACAGCCCAAAGGTCAATAGAAGTCAGAGGCATAACATTTTTCTTAAACAATAGTTTAGTGAAAAGGCATCAACCCCCAAATTAAAAAAGCAACAATGTTACACTTTTAAAAATGTCTTTAAACTCCTATTAATTTACTGGGATTATTATTAAAATATACCACATTCTGGGTGACTTAACAACAGAAATTTATTGTTCCAGTTTTGAAGACTAGAAGTCTAGAGTCAGAATGTCATCAGCATTCATTCCTATTGAAGGCTGTTTGTTCTGAGGGGTGAATCTGTTTAGTTTCTCTCCTGACTTGTTGATGGCTATTTACTCCTGGTGTCTTTTCATACTGTTGTCTCTCCATACTTGTCTCTCTCTGGCCAAATTTCCCTCTTTGTGTGAAGACGCCAGTCATATTGGGTTGGAGCCCTGTTGGGGTACAAAAGAGTATCCCCTCATCCCTTTGAGTTCTAACCAGGCTGGAAGAGCAAGCAAATTGACATGGCATAGATTAGAAGGCGAGAAGTCCAATTGTAATAACAGACATATGGAGAAATTTATATAATTTTTACATCTATATAAACTATATTTTATATATTTTCAGTACACATATATTTTATATAGATGTAAATGGGACAAGCCAATTGTTTATATCCAGCACTAAGCAGGCTAAGGACCTGGGACATTGAGGAGAGAGGAGTGGGTTTCACATAATAAGGCAGGGTAACTTCTTATGACAAAACCTTGCCTGAGATATTTGTGCTGCTTTAAGATAGGTGTATTCAAAACAAAAAGGATATTTCACAGTCTGTCTCTAAATCTCCGTATTTCCACATCCTTTAAGATTATAGTAACGTTTTTCTCCCTGGGCCCACAGGGCCTCCATTGACTTTAGTTCCACATGCTGTGGTGAAACATATGTGAAAGTGCATGCTGGACACCTTAGAAAAAGTCTCTCTGAACATTTTTAGGGGGCTATTAGACAGTCCACACTAATTGACAGAGGTAACCCGATGACTTCTGTAAAGATGCTGTCTCAAAACAAGGTCATATTTAGAAGTACTGCGGGTTAGGACAACAACATATTTTTTTTTCATGGTGCACAGACCAACTCAAAATAACTATCTTAGGAACTGAAGGTAAGACTTTAAAAATTGATATTGTCTTCTGTAGCAATATACAAAAATTCTGACGTCAACTGTGAGCTTGAGGCTGCACTTAAATTAATTTTGAAAATACCAGAGGGTTTGTTCGTATAAAGTTAACTTCCTTTGTCTAGTTGGTTTGTTTACTCCTCTGTCATATTCTCCAAATCATCTATGCTCATTTAGAGCAGAGACAGAATGTAAATGATTAGAGAAAATCCGCCCCAATAATTAGAAAAGATTATGTCAAATAATTGTTTCTGCCTTGTGGACACAGGGGAGAAATTGTTTCCCTGGTTGAACAGATTACCAGGTTTTGCATATATCTGAAGCTTGCTTAAGTTTGCAGTCTTTCAAGGTTTATTAGTGACAACAAATTTCATAAATTGAAAATCAGGTGATTTTTTTCCTCCACAATGACATTTGCTTTTCTCACTACTATAAAAACAATGTGTTTTATGTTTTACTCTATTCTATTTTATTAATGGAATTAATGACAAAAATGACAATTGCATTATTTACATTTAAAATAATGTTTCATTCCAGACAACTTCTTTTGCTTTCCATCTTGGTTTCTTAATTTTTGATCAAGATGGTCTTAACTGTCCCCTCAGTTTGAGTCACTGTAGCCATGCTATTTCCTGACTAGATGCCCCTAGATTTCTATTCTTTGAGCTTTGCTTTTTTATTTTCTGGACCATATGTAATTTTACTTATTTTTTATTAATGACACATCACTATTTTATTTACATATACTTATTAATGACATCATTATTGTCGTAGTCTTACAATCTTTCTTGCCATTTTTTTCTTGGTCACTTATTTGGGGTACCTCTATTGAAAGAAAAACTACATAATTATGCTTGTAAACAAATTATGATCATAAACTTGAATTGACTGCAGTTATTTTCATTTAACATTAAAACTTTATATAAACCTGCCTGAAGTTATTTAGCATCACATATTCAATTTTTATGATATACTCAGAAATTTTGCTTTTATTGCATTCCATGAAAGGAGGTAGAGGGATATTTGATGTTAACTTTATATATAAAGTGTTATTTGAAGAATTATTATTCCTATTTATTTTATGATCTAATTGTTACTTGAATTCTTTTCTTATCTAACTTCTATAATCACTCAAATCCTGTATCATCTTCAAAATATATTTTACTTGAATTTTCACACTCTACTTAACCCCATTCATAACCCTTTTACATATTGTAAAAGGATTTTCTTTCCAAAATAGATATGAGACTGTGTCAATGTTGGTGCTCCCATTGGCCCCTTAGGTACCCTCTGTGAATTAGATAAAGGTCCTCTTCTTCAAGTACAACAGATTTTTAGGTTAGTAGATGATACCCTAAACAACTGTATTTGGAAAAAGAATGTGAAACCTGATTAGAAAGATCTTACAGTTGAATGTTATTTCCATATTTCCACAAGGCAACTTTAATGGCATTATTACATATTTAAAAACAGTTTTAAATAGTGGGCTTTTATACTCTTCCCTTGGGTTTGACATCCATATACCTTGGGTGACAGTTCTCTATAAGGTCTCCTGTGTTCCTGCATACTGGTGAGCAGAGTCACAGACTGTCTTTGTTCTGGACTATATTTTCAAGGATATTTTATATAGTGAAGAACCTTAGAATATGCAGCTTCTTCCTCCAGAACAAAGTAGAAACTGCCCCTGATTAAAGATTCGGATGCTTAAACTCAGAGTTCCTCTCCTAAAATGTAACACTGGGTGTGCACTTTTCACTTGCTCCTCTTTGCATTGCCATGGGCCAGTGGGGGTTCGGGAGCCTAGAGAAAGCTAGCAGTTCATCTACATCTGCTGCGGTTAGTAGTAAGCTGTGCTTTGGCTGCACACCTACTGGTGAGCAGCAGTAGTAGTAGTGGTTTCCTCTCTTGCTTATGACCATAGAGAGAATCCACCTAACAGGTCTCCATTGTAGAGTTCAGCTGCTATTGGAAAAGCCAAAACTGGTTTGGAACAGTCCAGAAACTGCCATTTTTTCCCTCTATACACATCATTATAATTCTTACCTATACATAAGTTATTTATATTAGCATGAAAAAAAAAGTAAGCTGTGCTTTGCCCCTGACACATTAGTCTCAGTTTTCTGTCAGAAGGTTAATTTGTTACAGTGATGGAGGGTGAAATAGCTGGTCGTTCACAGTTCTTTATATACATAGTTATATATACCTACCTTCAGTTGGATAGTAGAAGATGTTCTGTAGGAAATAAGGATTTCATTAGGACAAGAATGGTTTCCTCTGAAACTATGAGTAATACCTCGCCTCAGGAAAGAGACGGTCCCACAATAACTAAAAACAGTCCTGGTTGGGGATACTGAACCCACTAGAAAACTCGATGAGATTACAAAGGAAGGCCTCTGAGTTCTTGCGATTCAGAGGCTGCAGGATGGGGCAGAACAGTTCGCTGTGATGTTATTTCCAGGATTCCTTACTACTATTTTTGTCAAGAAGCTAAGCATAGATGAGATGAACACACTCAATGTTTTGAAGTGATGTCTTCAGACTGTAGTTGATAGCAGGTGCAGATGGAATGTGAGAACATAGATAGACTTGGCGAAGGTCTTATTCTGCACAGGCTTAAAATGAAACTGAAAGTGAAGAGAAGAAGGAGAAAGAAAAGAGAGGGAGAGAGAGTAAGGGAAAGGAAGGTGAGAAGTGAGAGAGAGAAAGGCAGGCAGAGAAAATATAGCAGTCACATGAAAGAGAACTACAAATTGACAATATCTCCTTTGTGACTATTTGGATGAGCAAATTTTTATTGTCACCTTGTTATGAAAATGATGTTTTCACTTGTAATTCACTTTTCTCACCAACTCTATTGATCTGGTCTGTTTCAAGAACTTACCATGTCAGTAAAGCAACTATGAAATTACATTGAAGACACCTAAGTCTCAAAACCTTGTCTTATAATATTAACTCTTCTTGCTGTGGATCTTCAAAAACTCACATTCCACAGCTGATATATTGCACTACTGGGCTACATTTGGGATTGCATTTTGATACTTATTTGCTTGTACCCTGTGGTAAGGTCAACCTTGAACAATATTTATGTCTTCAGTCCCAAATCATTTGAGTATATTGACTGAATTTTGGTGTAGAGAGATCCAGTAAGGTATCATGGAAGGAAGTTTAAAAAAATGAATATTACATATAGTTTTATTAAACAATCCGTCAAAGTATCTGGCCATTGTTTGCTTCTCTGGAATGTCTACCATCATGGAAATTTTCCCTAGTATTGCTCTACAATAAATATGATTTAGTCATCAGAAAATAAAATACACCACAACTGACATTCTCATTCAATTTCTAGTTTAAAAAACATTTAAAATAAATTTGTTTTAAAAAATTTTAAAAAACTATTTCAAAGCAGAGCTCATGATAAGAACTTTTAAGAAATGAATGACAAGTTCTCATGGGAGCCTTGGAATATTTAAACTATAAATTAAATTGGTTATGAATTCCAGTGATATGCTAATGAAGATTAACAAAGAGCCCAGAAGATATTGAATAACTGAGTTGGGAACATGGATGATTGATGCAGTGATTGCATTAAAAGACTACTGGCAGAAGGAAGTGTTAGGATGGGAAATCCTTGAAACACCATAGAAAAGCTCAGCTTGAGATTGTGATTTAAGATGTTTAGGGAGATAGAAACTGTGTTATTGTCAGAGGTGATATTATTACTAATATTATTAATAATTATCCATAGAATTGCTTGTCTCCTATGTTTAGGACTTGTGAAGTATTTATCTTTTTATCTATCATTACCAAAATATTGCTGCATAGATATAATTATGCATTTTTAAAAATCAAATAGAAACCAAAACAAAGATTCTTAAGCTGATCCAGTGGAATGACATAAATTCAAATCAAATCCTACTGTTCTTTCTACTATAATAGAAAAAAAAAATCCTAGTATTCTAAGTAACTACTTTCTGTGGGACAAAGGTAATTAATTCTCTTTGTGTGAATTTTCTATTTCTGCACAACAAACAGCACATTTATCTTCCAAATGAACCACAAACTTAGTAGCTGAAAGCCACTTAGCAGCTATTTTCCTGTGACCTCAGGTCTATGTACTTTCTTATCTGCAGGTGTTGACTGGGGTCTCATGTGTGCCTCCTCATGTGTCCCTCCATCTTCAAATCCATACTGTCCTTAGGTCCCGCTCATGTTTTCTAGCTCTTGTTTTCTTCTGCTCCCCATTAGAGAGAACACCATTCTGATAAAGGACTCCCTGATGGCACAAGTCCCACCTCTGCTGAGTCAGCTGCCTTGGGACTTGCTTGCCTCTGCCAACTGCCTTTGCTCCAGGCTTAGCGCTGGACTGAGTGATCAGGGGAGGGAATCTTGGGAGCAGGGAATGTTAGAATTTCCCTCCTCTTCATAATCGATTATTTGAAATACTTGGTACAATAATTTTAAGCTGCTGTTGGAATTTATACATTTATATTTCCATCCAGAGTTTCTTCAGATATGCTCTGGGCAGGGACCAAAATTTTTGCCAGGCCTGGTTAGTCATTCTGAAAGCTTCCATTTAATGCTTATCTATCTCAGGATTAAACTTATTTTTTCCCCTTGGGTAAAGTCTGTTTAACCTGGGATCTGAAGTTAGGGGTTACAGTCAGAGAAATCTGATTTCTTTTCCAACCCTAATCACCTCCCCCCAACTTGCTAGCTGCTGTGTCTAATGCCTTAAGTGTCAGGCTAGTGTGGTGGTTAGAGTGAAAGAAAGATGAATGGACATAATCTTACACATAATTTTCTAGATTTTATGGATATTCTAGATGCCATTTTTCCTCTTGTAGTGTTTTGGTTTTGTTCTCTGAGATTATCTAGAGATTCCTTCATTCAATTCTGTTCTATTCAGTTTCTATACTCACAGGGGAAAAGAAGAAAGACCCTATTAAGTGGGTTTACCTGGAATTCCTGTTACTGTGTGAGACAGAGATGTTACCTAATGATATGGGGTAATCATTTTGAATATATCAGATCAACATGCTGTAAATTGTAAATTTATACATGATTGTCTATTCTATCTCAATAAAGCTGAGAAAAAAATAATAAAAATATCCAGAGTGGGGAAAGGTAGAGTTAGGAGGGCATTTCTGTCATCTTTTAAGCTTGGAATGAAGTGTCAGCAGGGCATTCAAAATTAGACCTAAAACTAGGGCATGTGAAAATATGGGAAAGATCTTTCCAGAAGTGTAAACAGCAACGTACCTAAAGCAGGAGTGGCTTTTGTTGTTCAAACTAAAAAGAACAATTGTCAGGACAGATGAAACTGAGGAGAGTAGTTTAAAGTACAAATAAGTGGCTAAGGAGTCTGTAAGCTGTAGGCTGTTATGGTGGTTATGGTGTAGTGTGTTACAGGTGGGTTATTCTCAATTCTTACTCTGATGGAGAGTAGTTTTGGGACAATTTTAAGAGAAGTGACATGATATGAACTATATTCAGCAGTGGAGAATAAACTGTATCAAGCCCACTGTGGTAGAAGGAAGGACTTTGAATAATCCAGGTTACAAATGAGGAGCCACTGAATCAGGGTAAGAGTGGGAGAAGTGGTTGAATGCTGGGCAGATTGTGAAAGTTTTTATGGAGATCTGACTTTTTGATGTATAGTTTCCTTCTCTTTGTATAATTGCTGGATAGATTACATTAAATCGACAGTTTTTCTTCTTTAAGGATTTGTTTCACTGCCTTCTGGCTTGTGTTGTTTCTGATAAAAAAAATTAGCATGTATTCTTTTTTTTGTTCTCCTGAATTTGATGTCTTTTTTTTCTTCTGACTGCTATTAGAATTTTCTTTTAATAGCTCATGTCTACCTTTTTGGTGCTTCATATCAATTTATATATCATAGTTGTTCTATAATGTGCCTACATATGAATTTGTTTTTTTTTTAACCATGTCATGTACTGAAGCTCTTTGATTTCTGCGCCTATATATACACATTTAGTTTGATTTATTTTGCTTTTTTATTGCATTCTTATTGCATTACAACATTATATAAGTTTCAGATGAGCATCACTGAGAATTAACATGGAAAGACTGCATTAAGTTCACCCGTAAACATCCAGTTTTTTTCTTCACCATATTATTTTCCTCTTTGACCCAATTACCACACCTCCCTCCCCGTTTCTTTGGGTAACCACAAATTGCTCTTATACTCCAAAAGTTTACTTTTACTTGATTAATTCAGCTGTTTGTATTTTTCATCAAGCACAGCATTTGGTTTATGTAAGAACAAGAAAAAAATGCTGGCTACCCATATTTGAAAGGATTCACTAGAAAAAAAAAAATATATAACCCTTTGTTTGGGATGAGCTTCAGATAGTAGAAAAGGATAAGAGCCAATTTAAGTTATGTTTAATTTAACATGAGAAAAATATCCTATAATGTGAATATATGGAGGCTATTACTATAAAATATGAAGTAAAAACTAAATAATTTGAAACATACTTTTAGGAAAATGTATATAAAACATATAAAGATCTGCAGGCATAATTATGAACATTAAGTCAATATAGAACCTCAGGTAATAACTGTGAAGTTCCTCAAAACTGTGAAGTTTATGAATTTTAAAATACATATCAAATTTATTTAATTAACAGATGACATAGAGAGCTGAAGATCTTGTGTCACCTTCCAAGGTACCATAAGAAAGCACTGGCAAAGGAGGGACTGGGTTTCCAGTCCTAGATCTTTTAACTCTACCACTCTTACTGCTGTTTTTAAAGAATAGAGTTCTGGCCTTGAGGGGGATTTCATACAGAAGAGGCTAGAATAAAATAGGAATCAAATTACCAATGTATATTAATATTTTCTACAGTTAAATGATAGATGTTCTGATTTTATAATAATTAGAATAAAGATGAAAATAACAGTGCAATATTCAAATTTCAATTTTAACTTTTTAAAACAACCTGTTAATTGAAAATAAATCCTTTTGAGTGCTAGGTAGGTTTAAAAAGTTATTTATATAGTGATAATAAATTAATTTGCACTTATTGTATGAAGAAAAACTTTGCCTTTTTCATGAGGTGTTTAATGAAAAGAAGAAAAATCAAGGCACCAGATATCCTAAAGTGGAATAATGTTAGTGCTGATATTTTAAAACTTATCATGTGCTTCAGGCGAATAAATTTAATTAAAGAAACTGAGTGCCTTCAAAGATATAGTTGCATTATTCATGCATTTACAATGATCCTTTGGATCTAGAGGAAATAAATGGAAAACGACAGCTTAGAACCTGAGGGAGAAAAGAACACAGATTTAGTATTATGATGCCAAAATAATTTATTTAAACAAATGTACAATTAAGTAAAATTCCCTCTAAATTCAGTAAATAAAATCAACTGTCCCACTCAATCGATAGTATCAATTATTAAAAATTGGGAAAAAAATTAATGGACTTATTTTTTATAACATAGCTAGAGAGTCTTCGAGTTTTTCTCACAAAATTTCCAAAACTTTATATAAAAATGCTTACCAAAAAATTAGTTTATTCCTATGAAATAAAAAATGTGGCTGGTATTTTTTTAATTTAATCTAAAATATTCTGTCATTTGTTATTTGAATTCACAACTGATAATTAAATTTTGAGGAAGATAAGTGAATAGTGTTGTCAGAATTATATAAATAATTGAACATATAAATATAATTTTCTGGTATCTAAAAATGTAAAGATATATACAGAATTGAGCCTTCTAGACCAGACTTGGCAGTTTCATATATTTCAAAATTTAATAATTTATGGGGCCTCCCTGGGGGGTGTAACGGGTTAAGGTGTAGCACTATGAAGAGGTCAGTAACCACTACAACAGGAGTCCAACCCATGCGAGGGAGCTAACCTGTTGACCCACATGGCGCAGCAGACCTCTCCTGTCTCTCCCACTGCTCCCCTCAGCAGTGTATTTCTCTCCATCTTCCTGTTCTTTTCCCTACTCTGTCTCTGGTGAACCTTCTCAACCCACCACCCTGCACCTCTGGCCTGTACCCCAGTTCTTGTATGTATAAATAAATATTTAAAAAATCACTGATTTGTTATATTAACATATGGAAACTGAGATATCAGCTATATCATTGATGAGAAGCAGTCAGATAATTCATGTAACTCATTTGAACTTTAAGTTTGATATTTACACAGAGCAATGCTTTTCTCAATACAGGGCAAAAATATGTTGATTTTCTTATTTATAATGAATAGCATCTCTGTCTCTATTCCATAACTCTATAATTTTTTTGATCAAATAAGTTGGAATTAACATTGAAACTCATGAATTCATTTTGAAATTATTGAAAAAGACTGAAAATAATCACCTTCCTCTAATACAGATCCCATTTTGTGAACACTTCACTCATTGATGATTTGTTACAGTATTTAAAAAAAATTAAATGTAAGTTAAAAATATAAATTTCTAACTAGTGTTGATAGAGTATTGAAAATTTTTTGTATCGTCTTTGCAATTGAGGACATTTTCACTTATAAAGTGTTAATCATATTAACTATATTAACAGATATCACAAAATATGCCTGCTATATTTTAATGTTTAACATGGTAAGGTTGAAATAATTTATAGTAGATTGGATTGACTATACATTTGTGAGACAATTTCAAATTATCAGTTGACTTAATGAAATAGGAGTGTTCAGTGGGACACTTTAAAACAATATCAGTGGTCAACACAGGGGAGAGAGAAGAATGGTAGAAAGGAGATTTGCTAAAACTTATAAGAAATCTAATTTCAGTTTTTCAAGTTGTTTCTCCTTGCTTTGCTTAGAGGACAAAATATAGTAGTTTGAAGGAAAAGTGGTTTTTAGGCAGCATGTATCATAGAATTTTAAAGATAAGTACCTCTTCGAGTTTATATTATACATGAAAATGCCTACTCATTCTTTAAAATTAATCAGAATGTTTGTTTTAAGAACCTAGTGCTCTGTCTTTCCCACTACACAGGAATGAGATGAATGCTCCCTTTCCTGTAGTTTCTTGGCATTTCATTATTCTACCATGTGCCTATCTTTATGTATCTTATTTGTGTTTATATCACTAACTTTAAATACAGGAACTGACATAAAGCTATTGCTTAACAAATGTGTGATGAATGGATAAATTAACTGATGAGGAAATCTTGACATTATTGGCTAGGTACTAGTGGTAATACCTCGATATGAGTTGTGTGTTCGTGAAATTCAGCTTCTAATATATTCTTAGATAAGCCGTTAAGATTTTATATCCTTTGGGTGAAGTCAACAAGTAATTCTTTGTACACATCACTTTAATAAATTACAAACTTTATTGTAATCACTTGGGTCAAAATACATAAATTGTATCCTGGATTTAATAAAAAAATTGTTTGTATTTCCTCATGAATAAAACTATGAAAAGGACAATTTTAAATAACGTCTTAATATAATTTGTAATTATATTATTAGAATTCCAGTGATTATGAATTGTAACTTATTATTTTAATGGGTAAAGTGAAATTTTCACATGAATTATTTTTAATTTTGTTATTTTAATTTTATCTGGTGTCATTAAGTTTGGCACACAGCAGACTTAGCATTTGTTGAATGTTGGCTTTAAACTAAATTTTGGCTCCAGTAATTGAATTAAAGGAATCTAGGAGAAAGAAACAAAAAATGAAGGACTGAAAAATAGGGTGAAAGAAGATAGACTGGTATTTTCAACACAGAGGAATAGAGTTTAGAGAACAATTTTGATAGGCAATAGCATTAATAGGGTTTGTTTAGGAATAACTTTCTTGACATAAGGAAAGATATGATAGACATGATAGTATAATTCTATGTAGATTTTAATGATGAACTCATAATCTTTTATAGATGGTCCAGAAAAAGTCACAAGTTAAACTCAAGGTTGGTTTTAGCATTTGAATTCACAAATGCTTTTTGAGTACTTTTTCTGTGCTACACAGTGTATTAATAATTGCAAATACTTGTGAGAGTCTGTTGATGGCATCAACTTCAGGGAGTCTTCATTTCAGTGTAGAAGACATCTATGTGTGCATTTATGCAATGATATAGAAGGTAAAATGCCAGGGGTATAAATAAAAATAATATGGTAGAAAATTGTTTTAAATTTTCTGCCTAGAAGGGGGTAAGTCTTCTTAAGGAATATGAATAGGGGTTGAGAAACTGGGGAATATAGAAGGGAGAATTTTTGTCACACAGGAAATAGCACAGAGGCATGAAAAAGTGTGATCTGTCGGTGAATGGAATTTAGCTCAACTTGTCTGAATATAGGATGTGAATCTGGAAAGTGTTTTGACGTAGGCTGATTAGATGGGTTTCTGACAGATGGTAAAGAAGCCCTGTTTTAGAGATGTTTGGACTTACTCTGTCACCAATTGCAGATAGTAAGGGGGTTAAGTTAGATAATCCAGACTAGAGTTGACTAAAATCTGTGCTATGGAAGTGGTTGAGAGACAGTGAAAAGAGCATAGAGTTGAGCTATTTGGGGATTATAATATATAGGACTTTGAGACCAATTATAATGTTGAGAGCAAGGGAGAAATATAGGTTTCTGATAATAAACAAAAACAGGAGGTAGTGGAGGATAGCACAGAACATGCTTTAGTTACTAAAAATGATGTGTCGTGGTACTAAGGAATCATTTAGTTAGAGAAAGATTCAGAAGGTGGTTGTGTGGTGAAGGATAAACCTTTGAGGTAGAGTGACCCAAATAGGTTTCCAAAAGGAAGTCACATTTTAAATGGTCCTTGAAAATACTCTGAATTTTAATTGATTGAAATCCTAAGAAAATATTTTAGGTCATGCAATTATTATAAACAAAGGTGGAGGGGCTGGAAATTCTAAAGAAACAGAATTAAGAAAGGCTACATACACTTGTGTAGGGAATCAGTGGAAGGAAAGCCTTGAAAAGTAAATTGACATATGTGGGGTTAAGTTTTGACTTAACCTCTTTCTAAGCATTTTAGAACTTTTATATGTACTGTGTAAATTTTGAAAGTTTAGGGAGTAACATAATTAAAACTACTTTAGATCAGTAATATGAGCACAGGTATGAAAGTAGGATGAGAAAATACAAATTAGGAAGCTTGTGATAATGATGGTTTCAAATAAAATATTGACAATGTAATTGAAATGAAGAAATAGGCATGTAGTTACAACAATAAAATCAGTATATCTTAGCAAATGATTTTGATATGATAAATAATAAAATGATAAAAACAATCACTCAGATATCATTTCTTATTAAGTCTTAGGCACATTCAAACTCAACACACGTCAAAATTCACTCCCTATCTTTTTCCTCAAACCAGTCCTCTTGCTGTTTTCTGTTGTGTGCAAGTAGTACTAATCATCAAGCAGTGGTCCAAGTTAGAAATCCAAGAATCCTTCATAATTTTATCTTAATTCTCCTTTTCTGTTTCAAGTCCTGTAGAATCAAACTCTTAAAATATGGTTAACTCTCAAACTCTTACATGTTCTCATGTTCTCTTCTCTGTTCAGAGTGCCACTGGTGTAGAGTGTCATTGCCAAGCTTATCCCATGGAATCCCACCCTATCTGGCTATAGCTGCCGGACTTCCCTCCAGTCAATGAGCTGCACTCTTGCAGTTGTTTGCCACCATGTGCAGAACACTGTTCTAAATGCTTTATATGTATTTAGTTCTTACAAATCTAAGAGATGTGCATATTTCTGTCTCTGCTGTGCAGCGTGTGAAAATGGAATAGAAACATTGCTAAGAGTCACACAACCTGAAAATGGTGAAGTTGATTCTAAGCCAGACACAGCCTACACTCCTTTTATATTGTTTTGGCTCTTGAACTATTAGTTGGTGACCTTTAACAAACTTAAAACCATTGGCTTAAGCTCATTTATTTAAATATTCATTATAATATTTTGATAAAATGACAATGATAAATAAAATGAATTCCATTTCAGTCTTAAACTCTGTGTTTTGTTTTTTTTTTAACTTTGACTGCATCCAGCTAAACATCCATGTATGCATTGCCTCTTCTACCTCCCAAAGATATGTCTTGAAATTCTTGTGAGCATGATGTTGATAAGAAATTAATATTGTATATCAGAGGAATAATATGTTCACACAGCAGGTGTGGCATCATTTTGAAAAATGTTTTATTAAACAGAGTCTGGCTTTGTCTCTCTTATCTTAAAGTGGTATTTCAGAGTCTCTTGTTAGATTAATGCACCAGATGCAATATCACCACCATACCTAATGAATAATCTGTTTAGACATTTTTACCGCATGTTGGTAGATGATAAAGCCCAATTTGATGTAGTTTCCATATTTAACCTACTTACCAACCTGTTTCTGTGTATCTTGCCAATAGAAAGACCCAAGTGAGAATATCTTCATACTGGTACTTATATTGATTGGGTATAGTTTTAATTCTTTTGTAAATTTAAACATGTAAAATTGAAGTATGCCTCAAATTTTATTTGACCATCATGTTGTCAGAATTATAATATCTAAATGTAAATTAACTTAATGTTAAATTATCTTTCTGATAGCTGTTAAATAGATACTCTAGGTACATAAAGAAAATAGTTGATGAATTGAGAAAAAAATTATCCTTCTTCCATTCTGCATTTCGTCCTTTCTCTTCCTATTCTCACAACTTTCATTCAGCAAGTATCACTGAGCAATAATTATATTTCGGCAACTATGTTAATACCTATAATTATCATTGTGTAAAATAGGTGAAGATCCCTGCTCTAATGGAACTCACATAATTTTATGAATAAAATTTCTATAGTTAAAGGTGACTTAGGAATCAGAGTAGAATAATGATAGAAAGATTTATAGGTTTCAAAGAAGAAATGCAATGTGCTGAGAATGAATAATGAACATAAATATTATTTGATTAGCAATTTTTATCAGTAAGAACCTTAACCTTTGCATGAATATCATAGTGTTTTATTATAAAAAGCATTTTGAAAAGTTGAAGCCAATCTGAAATTTTGCAAGTTGAATTCAGAGAACATTTTCCAGATTCAGAGAACTCATCTACAATTTGTAAGGTTTCCTGAAAGAAGAATCCTCTGTAACATTCAAGGACATGTACATTCTTTAAAATCACATTTTCACCTATCTTGGGATTAGTTACTTTTTCTCTAGCTATTGTAAATTTATATGATTTTCTGATTTGCCCTATCTTGAAAAAAAATGTTGGCACCTTCTTTTTTCTTAAATTGGTTTTAAATTTTAAATTAGGAATAAGAACTCAGTCATTCTTTAGGCAGAATCCAGACCAGTCCATACTATCTGAAAGATGTAGAATTGATTTGTGATTGTCCAATCTTAGTGTACCTCCACTGCAGCTGCTTGGGTGACTTCATTCTTATTGCTAAAGTAATTTATTAGTACCTCAACATGACCTTATTAAGTAGGATGGATGAGGCAGAGACTGATGACTTGGTGTCAGTGTCAGTTGTTTGCAGTAATTTCAATGACTCACAATTTAATTATTAGTATAATGTAATAGCTTGAGCTTGCTTTGATGTCCTAGAAATTAAAATGACACACAATAGTAAATCCACTAAACGCTTCTTAAAAAGTGACCATCTAATATCAGGAAGCAGTAAACCTATGAGGCAATAAATACTTCAGAGATTTTTCCTTAGGGGTTGACTAGAATTCAATGTTAGCTAATAGCTCCTAACATATAATATATCCTTTTGAGGAAGAAATTTGAATTTTTCTGAGATAAGTAGGATATCCTGGGTAAACTGTGAAATTTCTCAGGCAGCAGGAATTTCTGTTGGTTATTAAATTTCCATGTTCTTTACTTTTCTTGGAGATATATTTAAAACTATTTTCTAAAAAACATGATTTTTTTAGCAGTTCTACTAGGACAGAATTGAAAACAGAGATGGCTGTTTGTTTTCCAAGTTCAGTGTGATTTTTCTTCATGCTAAGAAAAAATAACATGAAATAATTCAGATCTTGAAAATATGCTTAGAAGGTTTGAAATGCTTTGCTGCATATAACAGACCCTCAGGGAAAGTAAAATGTTTAATAGTTGTACTAACCTTATTTGAAATTAATATCAGTGTATCAATCTGAAATATTTTTTGTCTTATGGGACTTGATTTTAATCCAGTGATTATTGACTTCCTACAAGTTATTGTTCCAGGAAACTTGGGAGTTACCAAGTAAAAGGGAATAAACAAAGGAATGTTTTCAAAGTGAACTGAATACTCAACAATTGATGGGGGAAGGTGATAAAATTAATAATTCAAAAAAGAATACAGTAAATGCTTTATCAGTAATACAGGTAGATAAGAATACAAGCCAATAGGTGTTTTTCTCTGGCCTTAAAAGAAAAACAAGAATTTTATAGGTAAACTATTATGAAAGTACATTGCCTATTGTGGACTGAAGGAATGGCATAGGAAAAGGGGTGGGCTGCTTAGAAAAATGGCTTAAAGGAATTGAAATAAAATGAAAAGCATGATGTGACTCTGTATACAGAGGGAGATACAGTGGAAGATAGAATGTGGAGATTCTTGCATGTTTTTTAACATGGGGGACAGAGTCTGGGGAAAAGTACATGCTAACATTTTGTGGTTGTTCTTTTGGTACTAGAAATTAAGAGCTTGGGAAAGGCAAGTGAGACAAACAGATAGAAATCAAATATAAGATGTGGCATTACTGAATTGTCACCTGTTTTACAAGAAATCACAGCTGGTTGTTTGGTCAAGCAAGACATCTCCAGAGAGGCCATATGGAACTACTGGATCTCAAAATAATCTGTCACAGGGTGGAAGGTGAGCAATTTATCTCCTGGCTGCTTCTCTCTTATTTCTCATAGATGACAATTTAAATTATGGTTGATGAGAATGTTCTAATACTATATAGGGATGGTAGGGATAATGATTGTTCAACTCTAAAGATACTAAAAGCCATGGAATTTCACATATTAAAATGGTAAATTTTATGACATGGAGTATATCTCAACAAAATTATAATTAAAAAGTTTAATTCATTGGAATGTAGAGGTTTTTTTTTTTTGGGGGGGGTCCCAGTAGGTTGGATTTAGGGTTTCCATGGATTCTGCTAAGAAAGGTGGTAACCCAGATAAGTCTGTTTCCAGTTTTCATGACAAATGAGATAGCTGGATGTGTGAGAAGATGAAATGAATGTTACTGTCATAGTGATTAGTAAATCCTGAGAAATGATCTGGCCTACCTCAGGGACCACTCAAGCTAGGAAACAAAGCAGCTGGACTTGGTTCAGAATTGGTAGGATTAAAATATCTGAGAATAATCATGAACTAGCCTCCAAGAAAATACTTAAGCAGCATTAGTAAACCAACTTGCAATTTTGGTCTCCATTCATTGAGGGGAATCCAGTTGACCTCATGTTGAATCTGGGCTGGCGATAGTGATTTTTTTGACTAATTAATGCAGCAGAATTGATTTTTAGGACTTCTAAATGTACACCAGAAAGAGATGTGCAGTTTCTTTATTTGTCTCTTGGTAAACTCACCTTTGAAACACCAGTGCTTATGATGAGGAAGTTCAGAAGAACCCTGGAGAAATCAGCACCCACTGGTAGGTGGAATATATTGCAAAAACCTGAATTTGAATTTTAGGATATTTATGCTGAGCCATCTTCTATATAGGCATCTTACTAGAGCATCTCAAATACTTGGCAAGTTCTGTGTTGTCATTAGCATAATGTTATAGACCAGAGTGATTTTTTTCCACTGGGATGTTAGGATGAGCAAAGTTCTTGAGGACCGTATTCTAAAAAATATTATAAGCCTTAGTATAGTCTTGAGGGAATGCAGGGATTTTGATTCACTCTAGTTTTCAGGCTTGAGAAAGAGAAACTTACATATATAAAAATAAACAATATGACAATAATCACATATGAAGGAGTTATCAACATATGGTGTGGCATCTTTAGATTAGAATATGGTATTTTAAAATTTATTGCAGCAAACCTTTATTATCCACAATTCATTTGGCTTTGCAGAGGCAATACAGATGAACTGATGACTACAATTGTAACACATTAGTTTTTGATGGTAACAGTGATCTCCATTATTCCTCCATATGACTTCTAATTTACTCTCTTGGCTTGTGGTGAGGAGAGTCAATTTCAGGTCATTGTTTTATCATTTTCTATTAAATGACTCTTGAACACAGAATATGGAACCAAATGTGAACCATTCTGTGGGCTTCTAATAATATTATCCAAATGATAAGGGTGGATCCTGAAGAAAATAAGAGTATGTCTGCTAGTTGCTTGTGCTCTGTAAGTCTCCACTATGAATTGATGTCCATGATGATAAATTTTCAGGGATGGATGTTAAAAAATACTCACTTTTCTACCCCATAGGTCTCACAATCCCAGTCTTGGGGTCACACTCACTGACTACTAGGACATTTTATTTGACAACTGGACATTTCCATCATTGCATACCATTTTCCTTTGCAGTGTGATATCCTTTAGTTTTCAGATAAGTTTATAGCAGTGTGCCCTGTGGCTGCAAGAGAACAGTCTTTCTTAAAGCTCTGAAGCTCTTCAACTTCATAGCATGACATGTGTTGGCCAATAGCCACCTAGAACCCATCATTTTCTTTTTGCAAGATATCTAGTGCTGTTTAATGAAGCCATAAAATACCAAATTTCTTATACTTATCATTGCATTGTACTAATCAGAAGAGTTTCGATTGATATTCCAGTTCCTTGCAATTTTAGTCATAGGTGAATGTTTTAAATAGTTGTGATCACTAAAATTCGGAAACTGTTACCATATCTCTTAACACTAGCAATAGGGTTTCTGTTGCTCTCTGACAAGGAGGGACTGCAATTTTAAATTGCTAGCCTGATGACCTAATTTCTAGGGTGCCTTCTAGACTCAAGTATCTAAGTCTAGTTTTCCTCAATAACAAAGCTAAAGTAAATCTTTTAATCAGCAGGCAAAATTAAGGATAAAGGAAACAAAATGGGAATGGAAGGAAAAATAAAGAAGATGATTTGCAGAGCTGGCTGGAGCTTCAAAAGAATACCTAGCAGGTGGCTATGTATGTGATGTGTCTGGATGGCGTTTCCTGCATTTTGGAACAGTCCACTGTTCCAAAGAAGGGAAACCTTGGAATACTACATCAAGGGAAGGAAGGGAAAGCTATTTAATTGCTACCTTTTTCTGCATTTCACTGGTTAATGTTTTTTTTCCATTAGGGTGCTATTGTGTCGAATTTTGGTGTCATATGACATATATCCTCTGTAATACTAGGGAATTACGGGACAGATATAGTCATCTAGGTCTTAGAGCTAGTACGACTCTCACTGACGTAGGCATGGTATATGTCACCCAATATCCTAAGTTTACTCTTAGAAAAGTCTGAAGCAATTAGAGGTGATAGAAAATGAGGTATTAGTAATAGTGGTTGGTGCTAAGTCTGAACATCTACAAAAGTATGAATGATCACTATAACATTTGCAGAATCTGTAGGGGAAAATATTTATATAGCAATATCTTTGGAGATGTTGGGGGTAGGGGTTCTATTAGACCATAGATAGTTATTGTCTGTACCCAAGCCTTTATGACTTTCTCCAGGATTATGATGGCTATAGACATGACATGAATTATATATCCTTTAAAATTTTTTTAAGATTTTATTTTTGCATAGAGCTGCAGGGGTGAGAGGATTCGCCACAGACAGAGTGGGGAGCAGAACAGGCAGACCTACTGAAATAACACTGCTAAGGGGAGCAGCAGATGAGATAGGAGAGGTGTACTGTAATGTGTGGATTAACTCTGTGGCTGGGGATCAAACTGGGGCCTTCATGATGGTAGTGCTGACTTAACATCTAGGCTGCCAGGGAGGCCCTTATATATTAAAGAAATAATTTTCCACCAGTATTGGTTAGTATTGTTGACAATATGTTCCTTTTATCATGGGTTATCTCATGAAATATTTCAGCATATGTCCATTGAGGTTATCTTATGCCACTATTCAGTCATCCTAGCTTTGCTATAACTAACTATACAACCCAACAATATATTACATAATTGGTGGCCAAACTTTGCGTGTAAATTAATGGAATATTTTAGTTTATTCTTCTGTTTTTCTGTTTGCTTTACAATAGGACTTTGCACAGGACATTCATCAGCATAATTGATTTAGCATGTATGACCCACGTATATATTCCCTTTCGATGACTTTAAAATGTCTTTTATGGTGAATCTCTACCTTTACAATCACAGTTTCATCAGGTAATATCAAACATCAAGCAATTCATACATTTGTACATATTTTATATGAATACCCGAGGAGATTATGAACCACCTTTGTTTTCATAGTTCATTTCAAAGTTATGAACTATAAAATCCTATCAGCTATATGTAATTATATTTAGCCTTTTATATTAATCAAATTGACATGCCCTAAAAAGGGCTATAGGTTTAGCTACTTGAATTGATTTCTTCTGATATGAAGCTGAATTCTGCAGGGAATCTGGAAAAGTTATTCAATAAAAATCCAAATATTTTCATATGTGAGAAAACCTCAATACTCAGTGTTGAGTAAGGATTTTGTATGAGAATGTCTAAATGATATGCTCTGAAAATGGACAGTTTGAGCTACAGTAATGAGTATATTCTCCATCAAATAAAGATGTTAAACTGATTGAGAGTATAGATGTATGTTTAGTATGAGAAGTGTGAATATCTTATATTTAATCACGCATCATATTTGAACAGAACATAACTGAATGATTTTAGACTGCAATAGAGCTTATATGCATGTCATGCCATCAAGTCTAAAGGTGATTCTAACAAAATAGATTTTTTCCTTAATTAACACTATTTTTTAAAAAGTAGTTTTAATCAGAGCAAAATAAAGGGAAAGACATATAGAATTTCTTTTTTTTTCCATTTTTTTTAATTAAAATATTTTAAAATTTACATATACTTGCCATTAATTGTAATCCCCATGTATTCCCCATCACCATCTCACCAGT
>JAGFMF010012021.1:12139430-12165792 GCA_019455555.1 Galemys pyrenaicus
ATCCTTGTGTTCCTGGGATAAATCCCACTTGGTCATGGTGGATTATCTTGTTGATGCATTGTTGGATTCTGTTGGCTAGAATTTTGTTGAGGATTTTTTTTCAAAGCATCCAATGACCCACAACATGCACAGCCTCCCTATTGCCTACTCCCTTACTGGAGGGGCACGTTTGTTATAATTGAAAACCTACGTTGACATATCATAATGAGCCAGTGTTGCCGTTTATGGTTTAATTGTGGTATTCTACATATCATAGATTTAAACAAATGTATAGTGATATGTAGCCATCATTATGCTATCATAGGGCAACTTCATTACCCTAAAAATTCTTCATGATCTGTCTATTCATTTTTGCTTGTCCCACACCAGTTGGCAACCACTTGTCTTTTTACTGTCTCCATAGTTTGTTTTTTCCAGAGTATAATATAGTTGGAATCATATAATATGAAAACCTATCAGACTGGCTTCTTTCATGTGGTAGTGTGCATTTAAGGTTATTCCATGCCTTTAGATAGCTGAAAAACTCATTTTTTTTAGCACTGAATAATATTCCATTTTCTGGAGATACCTCAGTTTATTTATCCATTCATTGACTGAAGGACATTTTGGCTGCCTCTGGCAATTATGAATAATCCTGCTGTAAATGTCTGTGTGGAGCTTTTGTGTAAATATAAGTTTTAAAGCTGAATGGTTTTTCTAAATTTTCAGAGGCTGAAAATTTTCTGTGACAACTAAGCAGTGACCTTTGATTTATGCCCTGTTGAATTGACACCCAAGGTCATGACTTGACCTTGCCTGTGTATTCAAAAAGAAAGGTATATAATGGTTTGGTAGGCCCATGTAGGTGGTTTTTGAAAGAGAAATTTGAAAATAGGACATTTTCAATTTCTGTGCCCGTGGGAGTAATTTCGGGGTATTTGATTTAGTCATTTATAAAAGAACACTCTTATCTCCAAAAAAGCTGTTATCTACATCTGTGTTCGTATAGGAAATTTCCTTAACTGCTTTTTAATTGTTTGTCTTGGGAAACTTTGTAATTTTCCTTTGGGAGGGTAGCCTTTCCTTAACTTACAGATCTTGTCCTAGAATGAACTATTAGCTTTATGTCTGTTCCTAACTCACTGAGTAAATGATATGTAGAGCCAATTGTAGAGTTTTTCAGATTAAGAAAATAACTAGGGCCTCCCTGGTGGCGCAGTGGGTTAAGCAAAGCACTATGAAGCAAACCGCAGCCACTGCAGCACAAGTTCGATCCCTGCTGCCGGCCAGGGAGGGGACCCACATAGCGTGGCAGACCTCTCCTGCCTTGCCTGATGCTCCCCTCAGCAGTGTACTTCCGTTGATCTGCCTGTTCTGCTCCCCACTCTGTCTGTGGTGAATCCTCTCACCTCCCCACACATCTGGCCTGTACCCTAGCTCTTGTATGCATAAATAAATAAATCTTTAAAAAAAAAAAGAAAATAACTATTCAAGAGAATTAACCTTATTGGACCAGAGGAAGTACAAACAATATATGTATAGCCATATGATCTTCTTTTAAGACTTGAGAGAAGTAGGATGTACCTTTATAAATCCTTACATAAATAGATGCACAGGTAAATTAATGACTTTTCTAGGAGACCCCAATAAATATTGACTATTTTTATCAGTTTGGATACTAATTAAAACTAAGTATAGATATACTATAGTACATAATTTGATCTCAGGTGAGACTGAGGAGAATATGACTTAGGTACTAAGGGGGAACAGGAATTCTAATTTTGTGAATTACTAAATTTGGAAAAAATTTAGTTCTTGACCATTGGCTATTTAATAAAGCTGATACTTTGCTGGGCTAGGTGAAAAAGATACTTAGTCCATAATTCATTTAACAGGTTTCAACTGATCCAAAAATTTCTTTGACTAGTTTAAGTGACTATTAAAGAACTTCAGAAATCTGAAGAATAAATATGGACAGATAGAGGTCTAGTCTAATTATTTTGCATATATTTATGTTTTTATTCATAAGTTTCCAGAAACAGTTGTTTTCAAGATATATACATACACACTATGAAATAATTGCCACCTCACATAGTTACCATTTGAGTGTGTGTGGTGAGATCTCTTAGGATATACTCTCTTAGTCATATTTAAGTAAATAGCACAGTGTCATTTACTATCATTACCACACTGTACATTAGCGCTCCAAAACTTATGCACCCTACATAGCTGGACTTTGTACTCTGTGACCAATGTCTCCTCATTTCCCTCATCTCTAGGCTCTAGCAACCATCATTCTATGCTCTGATCAACTATGAGTCAAAAATTTTAGAGTCCACATAAAAATGAAACCATTCAGTATCACTGCAAATGAGATCACGTGAACGTCTGTGTCTAATTCACTTAACCTCTTAAGTACTGATGACCTCTGGGTTCATCCATGTTGTTGCAAATGACAGGATTTCCATTTTTATTTAAAATTTTTAAGGTTGAATTCTATTATATTTTCCTCATCAGTTCTTCTACCCATAGCCTTTTAGATAGTTTTCAGATCTTGGCTATTGTGAATAATGCTGAAAAAAGGAGTGCGGATTTCTCTTTAAGATAAATTCATTTTCTTCAATATATACTAAAAAGTGGGATTGCTGGATAACGAAGTAGTCATATTTTTAATTTTTTGAAGATCTTCTATCATTTATATCATCCCCGTGAGTCATTTCATCTACTTCTATGAATTTAATACTCTGTAGAAGCAGACATATTTCTACAATTCCATCCCAGACATGTGAAGTAAATTCTATATTTGTATTTAACTCTGGTCCTGCACATTATATACATTACATGTTGAACTTTGTTCTATAGGGCTTTTTTCACATAATCTGACATGAACCATGTCTACTTGTATTTCAAAACCAAAAAAAAAAAAAAAAAACCAAACATATTTCAATGTATATTTCACCATCAAGTTTTCTTTTCTGGAATCCATCTCATCTTTTTACCCCTTATTTCTCATTTGTCATTTCTCATTTAGTTTGCTTATTGGTCTCCAAACTAATGGTTTTCAGTAGCTTTACCCAATTCATTTTCCACAATTATAATAGAATAATCTTTCAAATATCAAATGAGTAATTCATCTTTATTTGAATCTGATGTGTGCAATAAAATGCCAATTTATTTTCTTAAAATTGCAAGTTAGTTGTTCCAAATCTATTTACCAAATATTCCTCATTTGATTTCTGATGTCTATATTATTGTATAATCAATTCTTATACACAACTGAATTTTTTTTTGGGAAGCCATGTCCAACCCATTCGCATCATTGCTTATCTGGGGAGAGCTATCCAATACTACATATTATATTTTTATAATGTGTGAGATGTTTTGGATAACAATATTCTTCACACAAGTCTTTTATTTTTGAATTATATTTGATATGGTCACCTATTGATTTTTAAAATCATTTTTTAATGGCTTCTAAAGAAGTTCATTTAAATTGCATTGAATTTATGGAATAAAATGGGATAGAACTGATATGTTTATGGGTACAATTACTTTTGAAGACTGTGATATACCAACCTGTTTATTCTCTCAAGCATTATTTCTTTAAAGACTTCAAGTTTCATAAAGAGGACTCGGAGGAGAGATTAAAAGGTTCTCTTTACTTCTTTTTTCCCCAAAGGGACAGAAAAGCAAGAAAATACCCTTCTATCAATTTTGCGTAATTTACATTGTCACTGGAATGCTGCTCACTTTTTACCCCTCCTCTCTAAAACACAAGTATATTATCTGTGTATCTTTCAGGCCATTTCTCCTTGAACATGTACAGAGAATTATTAAGTCTGGGCAAAGAGAGCTGAAAAATCTATTACAATTTTTTATTTAATAGAAATGTTGCCACCTTTTACTGCCATAACTGGTGGAATAGGAGTATTATACTTGTAATTTACTAAAGGATGGTGCTGTAAATCTTTGTTTTTCCATTTTCTCCTCTATGTTGTTCTATGCCAAAATGATAAGTCTCTCTGATGGAATCAAATTAATTTATTTCACCAAAGACAAATTCATACAATAAAATACTATGTTATTATTTTGAAACCACATAGACCCACTTCTAGTGATCAGACTTGTCAAACAAGAATGTTACATTAGGAATAAAGTGGCTTTAGTGAGTAAAAGCTCTGTTCCATAGCCAGAGGGAGTGTAATGGGGCCTTACTTTCCAGAGTTTAGCACTATAGGACTGCTTAAATTCCACCTTGACTTTTTAAATTTATTGCTCTGTTGCTTAAGGTACGTAACTTAACCTCTAGTGCCTTAGTTTTATCATCTGTAAGGTATTTCACAGAGCTATTATGATAGCTATCCTGATGCTCTCTGGAAGATAAATGTTAGATATCATTTAGATAATAAGGATGCTATTTTGAAGTATTAAGTCAATTTAATTCCCATGTTCATTTTTTTATTTTATTTTTATTTATGCATACAAGCGCTGGGGTATAGGCCAGAGGTTTGGGCAGTGAGAGGGTTCAAATGAGACAGAGTTAGAGGGTTCAAATGAGACAGAGTGGGGAAGATCCACTGAAACACACTGCTGAGGGGAGCAGCAGGTGAGGTAGGAGAGGTCTGCTGCGCCATGTGAGTCCCCTCCCTGGCCAGAGGCAGGGATTGAACTTGTGCTGCAGTGGCTGCGGTTTGCTTCATAGTGCATTGCTTAACCCACTGCTCCACCAGGGAGGCCCCTTCCCATGTTCATTCAAATGCTATTTCCCTGCATCCTTTCTATCAGTAAGGCTAAACACCAAAGAAAATTTTCACCAAAGAAATTTTTTGGCTACTTTTAACTTTAAAAACTCCCCCTTGAAACAAAAGATCCAGACTTTATTGAGGAAAAGGGATTTGTTCAAACAAATTTAGAGAGAGATTTTCAGTGTTCAGGTCACCAAATTTTACTATAAGCTAAAGGCAAAGAAACTTCAGGATATGAGATGAGGGTTGTAAATGGAATGACTAGGTTGTGTTGACTTGTAGGCTTTGAAAACCCATGGTGGGTACTCCCTGGGGAATACAAATGATGTAAAATATAATTAATTAAATAAAAAAAGAAAATCCATTAGTTTTAGTATGGTCTTAACTTGGAATGGGGAGCTACTGTGGAGCCATTGAAGAAACAGGAAGAGGGCCTCTACAGCAGTAGCTGTGAGGTGGATTGTTGAATTTTAGTCTTGATGGACTAAAATAGCTGCAGAGTGCATGTGAGCTGGAATGGAACCTAGTGAGTAAAATGGAGTTGCCCCCACAGAAGGGACTAAAGCTTGAACATGACACTGATTTCAGTTGTTATGAACATTGCAAAGAATGTGAATATAACCAAGAATCACCAGAGAGGCTACCATGAATTTGGAAGTAAGCACAACCTGCAATCATACAGTCTGCTCTTTTAACCAACACTATGGAGGAGACATACCTCTTCCATCTAGGAGATAAAAATTAAATGACTTGGAAAGATGTTTGTTTACTGAAAGGATTCCATTCATCCAAAGGAAACTGAATTAATTTTAATTGCCTAATTAAACCTACTTTACCCATAATCATTTCAATCATGTATAGAAATGAAAACCTCAAAAGAAGTTGAGTACAATTATAGAATATAAAGAATTCTATACTTTTACCCCTTCTTTTAGGCCATGATGTATACCTGTCATCTACCAACATATTAGCATTATTTTAATGCTCACACCTCTGCAACATAAGCTACTATTTCTCCCTCTATTTTGAATATTAAAAAATCACCCCTCAAACTGAAAACAATGCTATCTAAAGTCACAAAATGTAATACGTGATAGAACCAACAACTGATTAAAGAAGTTTATAGCTAGCTAGCTGTGTGTTTAAGTGCTACTACACAGTAAGGTGTTCCCTTCAGAAAGCATATCTGGATAGTTCTCATACAACTCTCTTTATGTCTTTCTGTCTTTGCTCTTCCATAGTGTCATTAGCATATTAATTTTCTTTCCCAGAATATTTCACCATATACCTGACTCATAAGAGCTTTTCTGTTTCTTCCCTAGAAACTCATGTTTTCCAACTAGCAGCTTGCCTTCACTTTTCTCCTGACTAGTTACTCCATCTTCAAGGTTTAAGTAAGACATGTGAATTTGCTGACATTCTCTTTGAAGCTTCTTTCAACATCTTGGAACCTAAGAACAGGCAAAGAGACTTCTCTTCATATCACTGATACTTTCAGGTTATAACTCCTCTCTATCTCCATACTTAAATCCCTGTTGCATTAAAGTTCATAGTTCTCCATTGTTCTTTTTTATTAAACTATTATATATAATTTGACGTAATGTTTTAAATACTGTATGAATTAGAGGTATAGAGTCATACCTCTTCAGGCATATGTCACCATACAAGGCTTATCACCAAAGTACTCATAGTCCTCTAGAATCCCTTTGTTAAAATAGATCAGTTGACTGGGGTCTGAGAATCTGAATTTCTAACAGGTTACAGTGTGATACAGGTACTGCTAACAGCTACATATATAAATGAGTTTTGTATCTGAATTAAGAATCTTTTTTAAGATTTTATTTATACATACAAGGACTGGGCTACAGGCCAGAGTTGTGGGAGGTAAGAGCATTCACCAGAGACAGAGTGGGGAGCAGAAAAGGCAGATCCACTTAAACACACTGCTGAGGGGAGCAGTGGGCGAGGCACGAGAAGTCTGCCTGCGCCATGTGGGTCCCCTCCCTGGCCAGGGATTGAAATTGTGCTGCATTGGCTGCGGAAGCCCCACAGTGCGGGGCTCAACCCCTTGCACCACCAGGGAGGCTCAAGAATAAAATTAAATATGACTTAATCTAAAGTAGGATAGAATTATCTCACCATATTCTTTGTTATTGGAATCTGAAATAGTCCTTTCATATTTAGTAGGGATTTCCTGATTTCATCAAGTATTAGTTTGACAAAGCTACCTTTGTACAAGACTTTGCAATTATTTCATATATTATAAAAAAGCACATGTAGCAATTAAAAATGCTTTTGTGAGTAAATTAATTCATGACTGAAGTAATAATACATAGATATAAAATCACCCCTTTCCAGAAATATTTCTGTAGTATATTCTCTCAAGTATCATTTTGAATTTCAGTCCTTACAAACCCTGTAAAAGACCCCAATGTCCTTTTTCTCTGAAGTCTTGTATTATTTATGAAAATATTTTATGAATAATAACATTTTATCTCTTCATTAATATTTATATGGCCATTATCAGACTTTTTCAATTCTCAGTATACGTAATCTCAATAATTACACTATGAATGAAATATTCAACCAACAGCTAATTTTTTGGAATGCTTTGTAATTTTCTTTTCAGTTTAGTGTTTAGCTACACAAATAAATTACTGCTAACAGCCTGAGTTGAGGATAGCATGTATTCATTTGACAATTTTAATTAAAACTCTGGGATAGCTCTCAGTTATTTTAAATGTCAAATGATAGGTAAAACATTGGTTTCTAGATAAATATAACACATATCCAAAAGAGCGTTTAAAGCACAGGTGTCAGCAAACTCATTATTGGTATCAAAAGCAAGAAAAAGATAATCTTTACATTATTTTGGGCCAATACTGGCACAACGAGGTTGAAATGCAATAGGAAACAAAAGAATTCCTATCCTTGCTATTTTTAGCTCACTGAAAATGAGTTACCTTCATCTCTGTATAAAAAATTACAAGTCACCCCATTTTTCCCCTAATTGAAAGAACATTGGTTTCATTGGCTTACAGCACTGTATATTAGTAAAGAGGTGCATGTTATCACACCACATCCACTACCAAGGCACTGAAGACTTCCACAACAGTCCATTATTCCCTTCTATAGGTTTCTCTCCCCCGTTTTCCTCTCCCTCTGGTAGTGTCAATTCTACAGTCAGATTTCTAGTTTGTTATTGGTCTGTTTTTATCTGACTTTTTGTCTTGTACCTTTATATCATGTATAAGACACAATATCAAGAATTTGTATTTCTCCTTCTGACTTATTTTGTATAGAATAATTCCCTCCAGGTCCAGCTATATTGGCACAAAAGGCAAGAATTATCCTTTTTCTGATCAAGTAGTATTTCATTATGCATATATATACCACTTCTTCCTTATACACTTATTGTCTTGGAGCTTTAGATTGTTTCCAAGTTTGACTACTGAAAATAGTGATGCAATGATTATAGGAGTATATATGTCCCTTCAAATTAGGGTTTTTTTCATTCTTCAGGTATATACCTAGGGGTAGAAATGTTGATCTATTTTTGGTAGATCTATTTTGATGAGGAGAAATCTTCATACTGTTTTTCACAGGGGCTGTGTCAATTTATATTTATACCAACAGTGTAAGAGAGTTCCTTTTTCTCCATATCCTCACCAATAATTATTTTTCATATGGACCATTCTCACAGATTTGAAGTGGTATCTAATTGCTATTTTTATTTATAATTCCCTGAAAATAAGTGATGGACATTTTTCCATGTGCCTGTTGACCAGCTGTGTGTTTTCTATGGAGAGGTGCCTATTTAGTTCTGTCCATTTTTTGGTTTGGTTATTTGATTTCTTTTTGTTGAGTCAGTTGTGTGATGACTTTGTAGATCTTGCATATTAGCCTCTTGTCAGATGTATGCGTAAAGATATACTTTTTCCATTAGGTATATTGTCTTTTTATTTTTATTTTTTATTTTTTTTTAAAGATTTATTTATTTATGCATACAAGCACTGGGCTACAGGCCAGAGGTGTGGGGGGCGGTGAGAGGATTCGCCACAGACAGAGTGGGGAGCAGAACAGGCAGATCAACTGAAGTACACTGCTGAGGGGAGCAGTGGGCACAGCAGGAGAGGTCTGCCACGCCATGTGGGTCCCTCCCTGGCCAGCAGCAGGGATCGAACTCGTGCTTCATAGTGCTTTGCTTAACCCACTGCGCCACCATGGAGGGCCCTGTCTTTTTATTTAATGATGGTTCTTCCACTCCTCAGAAACTTTTCAGTTTGGTGTAGTCCCACTTTTTTTTGTTAATTTGTGTTTCTTTTGTTATTGGAATCAAATGTAAAGTCATCACTGAAACCTGTGTTGTGGGATGTTTTATCATTTTCTTCTGTGTATTCTTTGGTTTCATGACTTACATTCAAGTTTCTTATTCATTTTGTTTTAATTTTTGTATGTAGTATGAGATACTGTCTAGTTTCATTTTTTTTTTAATGTGGCTTTTCAGTTTTCCAACACTATTTACTGAAGAGATTTTTCTCATCTAATAGATTAGCTGTTATAAACCCTTACTCAAGGGTTTATTTCTGGGCTCTCAATTCTATTCCTTTGGTCTACATACCTGGTTTATGATCCAGCACCATACTGTTTTGATTATTATAAGTTTGTAGTATGCCTTGAAGTCTGGGATACAACTTTTTTTTTCAGGATCCCTGAAAAAATTTTTTTAGCAATGTTTGTTCCTTTTCTTTGAAGAATGCCATTGAAACTTTGATTAGGGATTGCACTGAATCTTTATATCATTTTAACAATATTCTTCCATTCCAATTACTTAATCCAAAATCTCATTTAAATAGCATCAACTCAATTGTCCCAAATCTATTATTAAAATCAGTAGGAGCAAACTTTGGATATGAATCACCATAGGGAAAAGTACTTCTCTATCTTTGGACCTGTCAAATAGAAACAATATATTTGTTTTTTAAATACAATAGTGAGACAGATGTAATATAGACACTTTCATTCCAAAAGGAGAATGGAAAGAATAAGGGCAGATTTTACATTAAGTTTCAAGGACTGATAATGCTGCTGAGTAGTGTGATCATCTTTATCATCTTTACTATCAGCTTCATTTTTCTGCTATGGTTCTGCTAACCTCTGTCTTCACCTCATTTCACTCAATGGTTCAGGGCTCCACTCTGGGTGTAACTCCTTTTTCTTGAAAGTTAGTGTATATTTATAGTTTAGTAGTTCTAGCAATAATTTCTTGCCTATAGGACTGTATAAGTGATAACTTTTTTCTACTTTGTCCCTTTCATTTAATAACTTAAATGAAAGTTGATTATAATAATTTCAATCAAAATACATAACTTATATAAAAATTATGATTGAAATGTTTTCTCACCAAAAATAATTATATGCTTATTTTTGAAATTATGTATTTTTATCAGTAATCTGTTTCTATCCTTTTTTCTCAGATACATGGTAAACTCATTTAATGAGGAATTTATTTTGCACCTGGAAAATTTTCTTGAATCTCTTATTTCTCCCCCCTGCTTTGGTTTATTCTACAATACTTTCACTTTCATAGAGCTCTCATTTTTATATATTGAACACACTTGATTTATGAACTAATTTTCTTATATTTTTTCCAATTTTTCATTTCCTTTTCTTCATAGTTCCCTTTATTGATTTAATCAGTTTAATTTTCTAATACTTTTAAATTTTCATTTCTGCTGTCATATTATTCATTCCAGAATCTATTTTCTTTGTGTTTCAATTTTTATAGCATTAAGCTATTATTCTGTTAGTATTTTCTTTACACTTGGGAGATATTGATAAGATGTATGTGTGTGTGTGTGTGTGTGTGTTTCAGACTTCTCTAGCTTGCATTCCTTCCAATTTTCTGTTCCTATTTGTGATTTTTTTCTTCTATTGTTTCCTATCAGATTTTTCAGTATGTCATTGTTCCTTGACTTGTTATAATTTGTGAAAATGCAATATTAATTATCAACAGTCAGGAATGCATGTGATACTATTGTTTTCTGGTGGTTTTATTAGAAGATGACTTAGTGGGGTTGTTTCATTGGAAATCTGACAGCACCATAATTTGTAAAAAATTTTTTTGAGTTCATAGAGAAGATTTTCAATTGCTTGTATTAGCAGAGCATAAACCTTACTCTTAGCATTCTGGGAAACAAATCACCTGACTAGTATTCAAGAAGAAAGGGGTAGTTTGATACTCATTATATAAACTTCCATTAATGCTACTGTTTCCCCTGTGCCAACTCTTGCCTGCAATCTCCCAGTTGAGACTTTGTTTTTGATTCTCCAGAGAAATAACTTGCTATTTTCATTGAGGATGGTCTGTTTCCACATGAGATGGACTGGTAGCCTATATGTGTGAAATATGGAAGGAGAAATATAGGAGGGACTTCGAGTGACATGAAAATTGATAAAAAAAATATAGTTGTTTTTCTCTATTTTGGACAATATTTTTATCCTTCTTCCTGAGGTATGATCGTATTTATAAAATTCCAGAGTGCAAATTAAGTTTCTTCACTTTTCGCATATTGTGACATAGAATATGCTTCTATTCAAAAATCAGTCATCATTTATCACTTTGATTTTATTTCCAAATTTTACAGCCATCATCTTTATTCCTTGTCCTTATAGACTTTATTTGCTTGAAAGTAAGGAAAAGTAAAAAGTATGAGAGAATAATACTGAGAAGTGTATGACTGAAATAATTTTTTTGATGCACAAGAGAGAACACTGAAATAGCTTCTAAAAATGTAATTGAATTGAGGGTTTCTATTTGACCTCTTTCCCTGAATCCTAGAGTTTTCTTAGAGAATTTAAGTTATCCTGTATAATTTTTAACATGGTGCATATATTCTTTAATTTTTGATGTTCTCATTTTCAAAATTGGCATAATAGTACCAATTTTAAACACTTTCACCTTTTCAGTGTACTTAATATATACATATAAAGCCATTAGAACTATGTTAGCCTTAAATAGTAAATGTAGTTATTAAAGAAGTGTTTCTTTCCCTCTTATTTTCTCTATGTCCTGCATTGATCATATATTAATAAGACACCTTCTCCAGGTAGTGAAATTCTTAAGACAGAGAAAATTGTCCCTGGAAATTTCCTTTTCTATCTGCCTAAAAATTAGGATAGAGTATTCTGCACATACCTGGTTTGCCTGTCCAAGCCAACCTGTGGTTTAAATGAATTTGCAGAGTTTCTTTTAGGCTTGCAATTTTAAAATAGAAGAATAGCATAAATTGCACTAAGGATGTTTTTTTATGATGTAGATCAATCCTGTTTATCAATAGTGGAAGAACTGTCGTTGCTGTAAAAACTGGAAAAGTTCTTAATACAAAGGGAAATGTCTTCATAACTTCTTTGTTGGTCCTTACTTATTCACCAAAACCATAACACTGTGGAAGTCACACATCCAACCACCATTTTCACTACAAGACTTAAGGTACAATAGCAAGAACTATCAGTATTGCTAAAATATACTTATCATGTTCATGAAATCTGGGAATTCTATATTTCATGTTACTGATTCATGAATATATGATGCATATCCTGACATGGATATTGGTAAAATTAGCTATTTTAGCTAATAATAAATTCATTAACTGGCTAAAAGGAGAGCTGTAGGACTTTATCAGGCAAGGGATGTCTCAACACTCGGCATATAGACATTAATTTTGGATAGCATCCTTTTTTAGGTCATTCTGTTGAAAATGAGTAACATGAAATATGACTTAAAAAGAGTTTTTCAGAATCACTAGAGGATTGTTCTCAAATGCTCAGGTTCCATGTAAGCATTGGTGCTGCAGTTTGTGTAGGAGATTTTCCAGGAATTCACATGAATTTTCTTGTGTTTATTATAGTAGTGGGGGAGAAGAGTGATTTTGGGGTATTTCTGGTCTCAGTTGGATTAATAGGTACTGGTGATATGGTCATGGAAGCCATTATCAAGACTGGGAATATTTAGCATTTAGCAGTTACAAAGGCTTATAAATTCTGGCATGAAAGGAAAACAAGTTTCTTTTTAATTAACTCATCTAGTCTGTAAGCAAATAAAGTGAGTCAGGGACTTTCTGGAAGTCTCTCTAGATGATAGAGAGAAGCTGGGAGCTATGGCTTTCCTGGAAGTCTGTTATACTCAGCCAAGGCTCACTAAATCCCCTTTGCCAGTGGTGTGAAATGAGAGAGAAGTTGTGACCACTTAAAAGAAGGAATAATGACTTTTAGATAAGATCATCCTCAGACTCATATATTGGACTTTTCTTTTATCATTTTAATTTTGATTCTTGTTCAAAGATGAATATTGAACTTACCTGTTTCATCTTTTAATACAGTGATGATGAAATCTTAAACAATTTCATTCCTTGGATAGCTATTGAACTGAAATTGTTGTGTCTTGTTTCTTTTTTTTTTTAATGTCTTATTTACACTATCCTATCTTTTAGATACTTTTAATGTACATATGATGTATTTTATAGGGCAACATGTCTTGAAAGTTTGTTTTTTTATGTGTTAATTTTGTCCTATAGCAGAAATGGGAATAGTTCGTCTCTAGGGATTTACCCTTTTTAGAGTATTTTGTATTGCTTCATAGTTTAGAAAAATGTTTCACCTAGAGATTTTTTTTTCCTCTAAGATGTTAATTAGATGAAACTAGTGAAATCAGTGTGTAAAGGTTTCTCTGAAAATTCTGAAGCAGCTATGTAAACTGGCATTTCTTTTTTCAAGCACACACACACACACACACAACCATGATGAGGATAGACTTTAAAATATAATTCTATGATTTACTTCTGTTAATGTCAGAAATTTTTACCTGATGATCCCAAAACAGTGTAAAAGTATACTTAACACAGTGCTAAGGACCAGTGACCGAGGATGGGCACAGGTCAGTGTCAGTGAGTTCTGACTTGCACGTGCAATTGTAAGACTACTCAAGCCCAGGGTCCAATAACAACAGAATTAATTTAGCAAAGAGAAGATTGGGGAAAAGTAAACAGTATGTAAGAGTATATAAGACCACAATTGGCCTCTGTCTCACCCCAGAAAATGTCTACGGTGTCCAAAATCACCAAAGTCTGCTTATGGAAGATGAAGTGACAATGCAGCAGCCCACAGCCACATTCTGAAGCCTGTTCCAGATGCCTGGACAGTGACTGCTTAACAGCAACAGGTCATGGTGCTGGAGAACCAGAGACAGCGGTCAGTTCTTTGAGACACTGCACCAAGCCCGATGATGCAACTTGCCAGCGATGTCAGAGGCAGGGCTGATGGCAGGTGCAGCAACTGAGTCACTGCAGTAGTCTGTGGAGGTCTGGAGATCTTGATGTTGTCTGTGGAGGTCCATGGAGGTCTGCTGAATCCCACAGAGGTGGTCTGCTTGATGCTTCTTCTTTTGAAGTCATCTTCTGAGGCTAGGGTAGAATCCTTTCTCTTTCTTCAAAGGCCGGAAGCAGAATGAGTCAAGCTGACTCTTTATCTACCTTGTATGCCTCCAGGGTCTCCCACTCTATAAATCTGACTGGGCTAAGCATCTGATTGGATCATTTTGCACCAATCAGCTCATTTTCCATTTTCAATCTAAATAACTAAGTAATGCACTGAACTTGAACATGATTAGTTAATTTAGCTCACACCTCATTGATCCATTTAGAATCTTAGAGTCATATATAAAAGGTAGGAAAGCCTATCCTTGCCCAGACCATCCTGAACTCAGATCAAGGTAGGCTTGTGGGCCTGTGGGCTCTGTGGAGCCAAAGCTGGAGTATCTTCAGTGGGGTGTGGAGAAGGGGAGGTCCACACTTGATGGGCCGAGCTGGTGCATCTCAGACTCAAGAGAACCACCTTGCTCCAAGGCCTCTGGGCAGCCACAAGTCTCTGGTACAATCCTAATTAGAATTAGCCATATGCAGAAGAGGCCCTGGTTACAGTCCTGACCAATAGAAGTGAAGGGAACATAATACTCTACTTCAGCCTTATAGTGATAAAACTAATTTGTCCTCTAATATTGTGAATGTCAATTGTGTTACTGACTAGACCACGTTCAATGCTACCAGTCAAATCTGTACCAGTAATATAGTACCAGTCAAATCTATACTGTATACTACTATATTTTTAGAACACTGAAGGTTCTCTATAACAGCTTATTGTTTACCATCAAGTTAAAGGATCATTTCTGAACAGAAACCAAAAATGATTTATTTATGTAGATTCTTAAATAAGGAAATATGAGCCTTGCCCATCTGCCCAGTTCCCCTAAAATTGTTAATCAAAACCTAGGAATGATTTATTCCTTTTCTAGAAGGAAAATTGATACTAAGTCAGTCTTATTAATATAAAATCCTTAAAATATATATTTAAAGGGAATAAAAATTAGAAAACAGCTTTCTAAGTTTTTGAAGTTTGTTAAAACCTAAAGAAAAGAACCCTATTTGTGATCAGTTTTATATAAATGCTCAATCTTACTGCTTACTAGTAGATAATTTTAGTTTTCTATGACCTTCCTTTTGCACTCTTGTGCTTTGGTTGAACTGACTGGTGTGGAAAAGCTCACAGGAAGGGTGAACTCATTTTAGTATTAATCTGAGACAAATTTAATTAGAAATATGAGACATGGACTGTAAAATAAAACATAATAAATTCCTGAGCTCATGGTGAAGGATTTTGAGTTATGACTAATTTGAATAATCCAGCCCAATTGGGAATTCCTTCTCACTGTCATTTCTATGAAAAGAAAAGCAGCCTTGTAGTTGCTGATATGTTTTTGCTGGCACTAGAAGTAATTTCTAAATAGAAAGAGGGGTTGGGGGAAACAGTTGCTGAGAACTTAGGATGTAAGATTTTCAAAAATGTTTCCTCTCTGAGATTTCATTATTTATTCTTATTGTATAGGCCCTCTAGGATTACAAATAATGTGCTGCAGGCTGTGGTTCAGCGGACTGCAATGCAGAATCCCACAGATCCTGCTCCTGCAGACACGGTTAGGTTGGGCCTCAGGGTGGGAAAATGGGAGGTGGACAAGATGGGAGTTTGCCAGACAGGCGAATGGGCATTTTATTTGTCAAGCATTTTATTTGTCAAGAGTTACAGGCTTAAATACCTCCAGGACTGTGTGAGAAAACGAGTGAATTGATTAACATTTCTTCATTTTAGTAATCTCACTTTTAGAAATCTTAATGTGATTGCAGTGAATGAATCTAATCTCAGTATTGTGAGAACACAATGTGGGATCCACCAATAAATGAATTATCCACCAGATCAGAACTCAGCACTCATCCACAGAAGGCAACAAAGTAGAGACACTCAAAAATATAAATTTGAGTCAAGTACCATGCAACGATCAAACATTACTAGAAATAAGCAGGAAAACATGACTCATGGAAGAAACAAATAATTAAAGGAAATGCAACTTCAGAAATCAAAGATAATAGAATCAGAAGGCAAAGTTGTTTTTTTAAAGCTTTTCTGAAAATGCTCTCTAAATAAAAATAAAGTATTATAAATGGAGGATAGGTCAAGAGAATCTAATTATAAAAATCACCATTAGTAATGAATGGAATGACTTGTTACCTGAGGATATCAGACAAAATGTGTGTGTTTTGCTGTCTGTGTGTGTGTATGTGTGTGATTTGAAGTATAGATAGGAACTAAGAAACAAAATTTCTTTTGAATCTTTTGACTCAGTTTTGAACTGTGTGTGTACTAGATATTAAATATAGCAACTATATTTTAAAGGACGAGTAAGGTTCCTTAGCATGTCAGCTGTGGTTCTGTGACTTAAACACATAAATGTCAAACAGAGGTTTATCTCCCTCTAGAGGCACTCAGTTAGGAGAATATGAAATATATTTGTTTGAATATTTAAATGTGGCATTCCAGTAGAAGTGTCTAAGTGCAAACGTTGAGCATGCAAAGTTAAGAAAACAGAAGTACTGTTTTCATACTTATCTATTTGTTTTTCGAGTGAGAAATATTTGAAAGTTAAAGCAATTTGTTTTTCTTAGAGATCTAAAGCAGTGAGATAAAACCAGATCATATAGATTGTTCCTTAAGTCTTGTAGAGACTAAACTCTTGAATGGAGATACCAAAATGACTTTAAAGAGAGTTATGCTTTCCAGATTCTAATTAGAAAGATTTTACATTTCCCCTTAGTGTTGAATAATAGTGGAGCTAGTGTATATATCATTAATTTTCATTTTAATGATGTTGATCCAAAAGATTTCTTTAGATTAACCTAATCAAATGGGTTACATCATACTTTGTGAGCTTGATTAAAACCTGCTTTTAGTATGTTACTGACATAGTACCAAATAGTTCCATTTTAAATATTCCCCAGAGGGACTGTCCTATGTTCTGCTCTGTTTTCTTGGGTTGTACAATATTTTCTGGCACTTACTTTTAATTTTCTTAGTTTTTAGGCCTGTGAAAGAGTTGATTTATAAATTTGGTTTTTATTCTATATGTTTATTTTTGATTTGCTGACAATATTATCTCTCCATTCTTCAATCAATATTTTTCAGTAATTTTATTTATAAAAGGTCTTACTATGTAGAGCAACTATTGTTTGAGTTATGAGAATATTTTCTTAATAAATAGAAAACTTATCTGTAATACAGGGGTAAATGTAGTTATTCTGAAAAACCTCCTTATCCCAAGTCATTGAGGCAATTGGGTGGAATTTGTTTTTCAACTTTAACATATTTTCTACCTCTATAAGGGACTTTTTAGAAGATTAAAATGAGTTAATTTTGGTTTTTTTGTATGATAAAATGGCCTGCTCTTTGATGATTCATGATGTTGTAATTGTTGACACTATAATATGCTTTACAAATAGAAGATGAAAAATACTAAATTACTAGACTTAGTTTTTCTAGTTTAACTAGTGTATCAAAGACATAAATGTTCTTGAGATGAGTTAAAGAATGATCAACTCAGTTTTTTTTTTAAACTGGAGGCAAAATACAATTTATGCATTAGTGAATTACATCCAGATCTAATAGCTGTATCATATATTAATATTATATTTAACCCTAAGAAACTGAAAAACTGTCTTCCTAAGTGGCTGTATCATTTTGCAATTCTTCCAGTATTGTGTGAGCTATCCTGTTGTTCTACATCCTCACCAGAAGTAGGTATTTTTATGTTTCTTACATGTTAGCCATATAACAAATGTGAAGTAGTATGCATTTCACTAGTGACAAGTAACATGTTTTCATATGCTTCTATGACCTTAAACATATTGGTTCAGATTGTGTATCTATTTTAAAATGTGTTTTGTCTTCTTTTTGTTTAGTTTGAGTTTTTTTGTTGAATTTAGTATATTTTGGAAAAAAGTTACGTATCAGTTATGTGTTCTACAATAGTATTTTTTCTAGTCAGTAGCTTGTCTTTTCATTCTCTTAATAGTGACTTTGATATAGCAGACCTTTTAATTTTAATGAAGTTAACCTGCCTTTGTTAAATGATTGGGCTATTGATGTTTTATTTAAATCTCATCACCAAACCCAAAGTTATGTAGATTTTCAAAAAGCCTTCCTCAAGAAGTCTTGTAATTTTACATTTTAGGTGTGAAAACCATGGGGGTTAATTTTTATGGCAAGTCTTTGTGTCAAGGGTTTTTATTGTTGTTGTTGGAAATAAATTGATTTTCATTTGCTCCTATGTCAAAAATCAATTGATATATTCCTGTGGGTCTGTGTCTGGGTTCTCTTTTCAGTTCTGCTGATGGATATATGACTGTTCTTTTGTCAATACTATACTGTTTTATTACTGTAGCCCTCTAGTATGATTTGAAATCAGCTCAAGGGAGTTCTTTGACTTTCCCTTAAGTATTATGTAGACTCTTCTTGTATCCTTTTCTTTCTATATAACATTTAGATCAGTTTGGAAATTATCTATAAAATAGCTTTCCGGAATTTTGAATGGATTACAGTGACCCTATAGATCAAGTTGAAAAGAATTGAAATTTTATTACTATCTAGTCTTCAATGCATTAAAAAAAATCATCTATTTAGTAATATCTTCTTTGATATTTTTCACTAGTGTTTGCATTTCTGCCCATGGATCCTCAACATATTTTGCTAGATTTACACATATTCCATTTATGAACACTATTTTTTAAATAAATTTTAAATTTCCATTTGTTCTTTTTGGCTGGCTGCTTATTTAGGACTCTAATTCTGATAATGTTGGTGGTGGTAGAAAATAAGTAAATAGATTGTTAGATTGGTAATTTTATACCAATGACTTGTGACTTTTGAGCACTAAATACCCTTTTTTTGTGTGTATGTGGTGAGGAAAGTGGTAAGAGAGCCATTTAATTCAACAGAAAGTACTTTTAGGAGGGAAATTTATTGGAACATTTTGAGAGCGAATCATACTTAAGGAAGGGCACCAAACCTTGGAAAAAATGGGAGCAGGGAAATTTCTGGATGCTTACAAAGGAATTTATAGATCTATTTCCCTCTGGGATATTATCTGCCTCAGCCAATCCAGTTTCTGTGGCTCTTTATTCAATTTATAATTCCCTGGAAGACCTAGAATTGACCCAGCATGGGACAGATGATCAGTCAGCTGCGGTGGAAGAAAAATCCATGTACTACGGATATGGTCATTGAAGGATTTGATGTGGGTCTAGTGACCATACAAATACAGCTGTAAACTATAATGATATGCCCAAATTTCAAAGGTGTTAGAATATGGGCGGTATTGAGTATCTTAAACACAAGAATCTTAGTTTAAATTTTTGTAAAAGTCTTGCATTTGAGTATAAAATTTATCTGGAAGGTAATCCCTAGAAATACCAGTAAAGAAGTGAGAAAGTGTAGCCACAAAGGGAAGGAAGCCATTAAAGAGTGTTTTATCAAACAAGTTGCCTTTGTAAGCAATTAGAGATTAACATCACTGAAAGGCCCTGAGAAATGAGTAGAACATGCATAAATTCAAGTAATGTATCCATTGAGCTTTGATTCTGAGGAACATTTGTTTTCTTGTATTTCCATTCTGTTTGTGGGAAGAGCAGCTGTCTGGGCATTGAAGACTGGTGGGCATAAAGATATAATGTTGTCAGTTGAAATTAACTGAAAGGAAGTGGTAAATAACTGAGGGAAGAGACATTGGAACAACAAGAATGGTATCTGCTATATCAAGGAAATTCATTTCATGTATATTATTTTCTGGTAAATTATTTCCATAATCTTATTAGATTTATAATCTCAAGGGAAATGGAGAACTAATGTCTTTAAGAAAACTTTGAAATATTGAAAATTTTAAAAACAAGTTATTCATCTTTTCAACCATTGAGCATTGTAGAACATTATTAAGATTTTGATATTTTTGAGAAATGAGTTCTTTGGGGCCTTACTGAATGATGTGGTAGCAAAATATATAAATTGAAAACACTTTGAAAGGTATGTTTCATTGGTTTCATTATCTAAAACCTGCTTTCCAGTAAGAGTTATAGATTTTTTTTTCTAGGCTATTACCTGTATCTTAAGAAGGTTATTTAATAATTGACTTTTTATTTCTTTATGATACATTTGTATATATTTTTGTCTTATGTTACAGGATTGCATTTTTTCATTATTGAGAGGTAATTTACAAAACACTATCATGAGATTAACATGTGAAACAATTTAGAACTATGTTCACAGTAACTGATTCCACATTCATTGCTAGTTTATTTAATAAATCAGACCTGAGTGTGGCAGAAATCATGGATTGTATAGGATAATGGTACTGACTTTTCTCTCTAATTCTTTTTGGGGACAAAACAAGGCCCAATAAGAAATATAAAATACTATTCTCTGTCTGGTTTTGGAATTACTACCTGAAAAGTTAAGGATAAATATGATTTTAAAACTATGGTTGATAATGAAAGTCAAAACTCATAAGAACGTATGGAATTGAAAAATGCATTGGAACACTGGTTGTAAAGTCACTAACTCTTTCTGCATATCTTTAAACAATGTTTGAATAGTGACAAAACTTGAAATTATTTCTTGGTGTAACAAATCGTCTATAGGTTATTAAGGACTCAAATTTCAATTGTAATTAACAGCATTACTCACATAAGAGGCAGACTTGAATACCAACATTCTAGGGAGGGTAGTAACAAAGAAGGAACTCTAAAAAATAAGAGAATATACACTGAGCACTAAAAATAAGAGAACTATGTGCCAAGTATACATTTGTTGCTTTGAAAAAATAATAGTTGCTAATAAAATCAAATAATTGATTATAGCATTTGATATATATTTTATTATGAAAACAATGTTTTATTCATCTCACATATGACAAGTACCAGGTAATGATAAGTTATTGATAAATATTCAAGTTATTAGTAACAACCAAGTTATTGATAAATTAACTAATAACTTTAATCAAAGTTTCCAAAGAAGGAAGAAGAAGGATTTGCTAAAATATGGCACCCACCCTGAGTGGAAATAAATGAATAAAAGTGTGGCATCATTACTAATTGTTGGTATTAGACTGTCAGGATTTTTTTTTATTTCAGCTCACCTCTCCCTCCCTTTTTCAATCCATACTCTTTATATTTTATGCACACACACACACACAAGCATGTGCACACATCCAAAGATAAAGGTAAGTAGAGCAAATAGATATCTTTTTAACAAATAGTTTATTTCTTAGTAAGAGTTAGTAAAGTAAACATTAATTCCCAAGGTCTGTTTCTTCATTCTTATTGTTATTTGATTTTCTTGTTAGCAGGTATATATATCTATAATCCTTTCTCTGCAGATGATCTGGTCTCCTATGTACATACAATTTAAATGAACATGATCTTCTTTCCTATGTTTCTTATTTTTTTCTTTCTTTTTCTTTTTCCTGCTAGCTTTATAACATCCAATGTTTAAAATAATATCCATATGTAGATAACTGTACAGTCTTACCTAAGTAACTATTCATCACTTGTTTGTTAGCTGAATCACTTTGATATAGGCATTCTCTTTTGGACTATGTGAAATATGTTCAGATAATCTTATAGGTTCAAATAAGTTCAAGTAATAATATTCTTCTAGACAGAAAGCATATAATCATGCAAGAATTTGGGACTGTAGTTTGAAACATCAAGGAAGCTAATGGATAATATTGACTGGGGAACAGCACTAGCAAACTGTTCTAACCTAGTTCATAGGACTGAATGAGTGCTGCAATTCTTTTTGTTTGTTCTTAAAATATTACCTGGTTTATAATACCTAATGGCTTACAAGTGTTTAAACTTTAACTTAGTAGTAGTCCTTTAAGTTTCTAAGGAATACATTACTGTTACTTTTCCCTGAGATTGTTTTCTATCTCTTAAATAGAAACTTCACAGTAATAAATTATAACTATTAGTCCAAGAAATTGAAGAATTTCATAGATACAAACTTGTGAAAGGACTTTTATACACATAAAATTTATGAGTGTGTTAATATTCCAATGAAAAGAATTGTTATGCAGTCAGATTCATAATTATAAATGACTTAATTTAATAAAAATGTTGATTCAAGTAATTATTTACTTAAAGCTTAAGTTTGCTGGAAAGCCTGTAGCAATTTTTTATTAACATCATATAATAAAGTAATTGTGATACTTTTAATTAAATTCTCAGAGAAGTGACACTTCACTAATATGATTTTTCTTTCTTCTATTCCTTTGAAAAATTGACTTATACCCCCTTCCAAGAATTTAGAAAATCAAGCATTCAGAGATAAGAAATATTAATCCATCAATGTCTGAGTTGAAAGATGTGGCTCATGATTTTAAGATGCTGGGACAAATTGGAAAAGGGAAATGAAAAGATACATTTCTTTTAAATATATATTTAAAAGTGGGAGTTTCAACGTCTCCAAATAAAAAGTTAATTTGTTACCTCGATTAGAAATTTTCTGTTGAGAAACAAATTAGTTGCTTGGAATTATTAGATTGAATAGGAAATCAAGAAGATAACTAAAAATCTTAAACATCACATTTTCTTAATGGCTTCCTCTGACTGTGATTCCTCTGCAGTCTCTAATGAAGAGTGGAATAAATTTATTTCTCTGTATGACACTTGCATACTTAGGAATTCATAAAATATATGGTGAAAATCTAAATACCTTGGTCCAGTCGCCTTACTAGACCATGGAATAATGTTATAATATGCCTATCAACAATGGTAGTTTTAAATGCCTTTAAATATAAGAAATCTTTAATTTAAACAAAAGAGCATAAAGAAAGTAAGCATGAATCCAGAGTAAGGCTGAGATGTCGTGGTTAGATTGGCTCTGACTCTCCTTCGCTCACAGAAATATATGGAATTCTAAAGAAGATGTGGAATATATATACAACGGAATATTTTTCTCTAACCAAAAAAAAGCTAAAATCTTACCCTTTGCAACAACATATGTAGACTTAGAGGGTATTATGGTGAGTGAAATAAGTCAAAGAAAACACCATAAGATTGTGTTCATCTATAGTACATAGATAAAACAAGCCAATGATCTAAAACAGAGCAAAACAAAAAAGCAAGAATGAACTTCGACTATAAGATTATCTAGTGGTTTCCAGAAGGGAAGTTGTGGGGAAACGTATGGTTAAATCAAGTCAAAGGGAACAAAGGTATGTTGAAGGATAGAATTGCACTTTCAATAATAATAATAATAATAATAGTAATAATAATAATAATAAACTTAATGCATTTTATGCGTATTTTGAATCTCACTGATGCCCAGTAGAAACTTATACAATGTAATAGTGTTTACTACTTCAATTAAAAAAATAAAGAACAATAACTTGTCAACAACAAAATCTTAGTGAACTTAAAGTTCTTAGACTTAGCTCTTAATAGTGAAGAACTCAAAGTATATCTGTGAAAGTATACCATTCATAAATTAAATATTATTTCACAGATTAAATTTTGTTAAGGGGAAAAATAATCATGTGTAATTGCCAATAAAATCCAGATTATCTTTCTTTAAAATTGTTGTTCATTATCTATCTATGTATCTATCTATCTATGTATCTATCATCTATTTATATTTCTATTTAATCTATCTTGGTTTCAAATAACCAAAAACAGTACCTCTCTCTAGGACTTTCTTTTCTTTTTCCCTCTCTTTCCTTCCTTTCTCCTTCCTTCTTTTTTGATGATCTACACATTCATAAGTTTTGCAATGGGTTGATATCCCACTGATTTTGAAATAATATGAAATAAGCATTTTTAGAAATAATATTTTAAACTTGTTCATAGGACAACGTCAGTAAAATTTGGATTAGGACCAAATTGTCCTTACACTTTTATTGAGTGTCTGCTAGTCTCCTTGGCTTCTATACATCTTCTTTCATTTATGAAAGGGATGGTACATCAGAGATTAATCAGTATTAACAGCTGTATGACAGGTTATTTACCTCCCTGACACTTTTACTAATTCTTAAGCGTGATAATAGCTTTTCTCCCTCATGATACAGAACAATTTTTAAATGATTGACACTAAATGTTATTATAGTGTTACTGGACTCAGAATTAATTTTAATCAAATGTTGAAGCAAGGACTTTAATTATGAATCAAAAGCATTGCCTAAATATTGAATAATTTTTTTATAATACAACAAACTTATGATTTAAATTTTAGTGTATAATTATTATTATGTTTAGTTATATATCCCTTGCAGCAAAAGAAACACTATTGCATTTCAAAAACCTTTATAGGAATATTAAATATAAATATTTATGAACATCAAATAAGTCCAGATAATACTAACAGAAAACTGAAGGATTTTTCTATTTCTACAATTCTTACTTTCTTCCTCCTTTTCTTTTGTTTTATAATAATCATGAGAACAGGGATTGTACATACTAAAGAAAATATTTATACAATTTTGAATATATAAACTCAGACACATATCTCTCATGCTTATTATCTCATTAATATGTAATTTACACATTAGTTTTAAAATGGCACACTAAATCTTTGTTTAAATCTTTTATCTTTAGATTTTGCAAAATCTATGTGTCCTTCATTTTATGAATTCATACAGAAATCAGTTATTTTCTGCCTTCTTTATAAAATTGGCACTAAAATTAATGGAATTAATAAAAAAACTAGAATACATAAGTTCATCTTGCATAATTAGTAATTTCAGTTGTAGAAAAAATACTATGAAAATAGCTTGATTCTCTTATAACCCTTAAACATATTTAAAGGAACTAGTAGAGTTTCTTAATTTAATACTTGGTTTCAATCTAAAGTGTATTTCTTATATTTAACTGACAAAATTCTTTTGTAAGATAAATTTAAACAAATTTTTAGTTTTGAAATTTAAGAACAATGTCAAACATCACCTTATTATATTTTATAATGATGTCTTATAGCAATGAAATGAATCATGGACTTCTATATTAAGGCATTAACATTCAGTTTTAATCTTTAGCCTTTTAATCAGCAGGAACACAATAGACAGCATGTAAAATATTTTTGAATTTAGCAAAAGTAAATTTGCTTAAGCAAACCCTAAAAAACTAATTTAGTTTGAACAATCACATTTTAACCAGAAAAATCCCAACCAAAGCTCAGTGTCCTGAGAAGTCGGTACAAGAAAATGGATTTTTATTTGTAGTATTTTTTCTCAAATTAACTTATGTATAGCTTAAATAAATCTTTTCTATACTTTTTTTTTAAAATCACATTTTCATGGATTATTTATGTGTCTTAGTTGAACAAGGATAGATTAAATACTTGGATTATTTGCTTGGAGTTCAACTCTGTGCAAACAAGACAAACCACTTTGGGGACGTTAGGAGAGTGCTAATAAGTTAGGCAAAAGCTTAATCCCTGCAAGTGATTTAAAAACTAGTTGAAATCCAGGTTTATCATTAGCCTTGCATGTCAAAGTTAAGGTGCATTAAACTATTCTTCGGTGTTTTCAGTCATATTATTTATAATGGCAATAGCAATCATGCCTGCTGTTTAAGTTTGAAAAATTATGTCCTTTTTTCTTAATTTCTGTGACTCTTCAAATATGTTATCAGTGGTGGTAATTTCTCCTCCCTTTTCTACTTGGGCAATATTATAGAATTTGACAATGAAATGTTTTAAACACTTTAAATAAGTTTGTTCAAATAATATAAAAAATCAATGTGTAAATAAAATATAGAGAAATATCAAGCTTTACAGAGTTATTAGCACATGTGTAACAAGTACATAAAAATTGAAATACTGGAAATATAATTTGAAAAAGTTGATGCTGTTAATTCCCAGCTTTCTACCATGGCACTTTGGATCACTTTTAAGTCATTTTTATATTTTACTCTGCACTACAATGATAAATACATTATCTTCTGTCCCCTGTTTAGAATTGAGCTGCACATTATTTCTGTGTGATCCTCTAGTGCCTAGCACACTTGCATGAGGCTGGACAATTTCAATAAAGTTTAATTCGTGCAATTAATGATATTTATTTCAGAGTATTCTAAAAATGAATTCTGAAGGGTATGACCTCAGAAGTACTGAGTTTTTTTTTTTTTTAAAGATTTATTTATTTATGCATACAAGCACTGGGGTACAGGCCAGAGGTGTGGGGGGTGAGAGGATTCACCACAGAGAGCGGG
>JAGFMF010012021.1:12165842-12178822 GCA_019455555.1 Galemys pyrenaicus
CCTGGCCGGCAGCAGGGATCGAACTCGTGCTGCAGTGGCTGCGATTTGCTTCGTAGTGCGTTGCTTAACCCACTGCGCCACCAGGGGAGGCCCCTGACTGAGTTTTAATAGAATATTTTGATTGCTTGTAATGACAGGGAGACAGACAGGGATAGACGAGAGAGACAGACAGACAGACAGACAGAGAGACAGAGATCTTTGTCTTTAATAAATCACTAAATATGCCATAGCAATTGTTGGAAAATACAGTGCCTTTCTCCATAGAATTTGAGAAAATCATTGCTTAGATTTTGTGTATATTTTCTGCACATTGAAACAATACTGAGTAGTACCTGATGATGTTCTTAAGTGTTTACTTGAGCACAGTCTGCAACTCATGAAGGACAGGTCTTAGCTTATTATTTCTCAAGTACTTTTGAGTTTTAATATTCTATTCCAGGAGGCCATGACAATGCTAATGCTGACATGCCTTTTAGAAAATAGCTTCTTGTCTTTTGAGGATAGGTGTCAAATATTTCATCTATGGCTGACTAATTTACCACTTCACCGATCTTACTAATTAAATTACATATCTTAAGCATATCATCTTCATAGTGCTGGTAATCATTAGAATTTTTTTGAAGATATAATGAAGCTATAATGAAGCTAAGCTCACTAATAAAATAGACATAGGCATCATTTTTTCAATTAAGAGCTTTTAAATTAATTGAAATGAACTTAAATATTTTTAAAAGTATTGAATTATATTTACCAATCTCATAGACATCAAGGTAAATAAGCTGAGTGGGTATTCTGTGATCCTAACTTCATTTTTTGCTCTCATCATGTTTCCTCCAAAACTGGCTTGGTAGAGCTGGTAAATAATTCCCAAATAACTTGATGAGCAGTAGATTAGGCACTTTTTCCTGATAGAGGAATGAATCTTTAGGTTAAATAAGTTATTGTCCCCGTATTTTTAAGTCCTATTTCTCTCCTTCCCATTGCTCCCTCTCCCTCCTCCTATTCTGTCCTATTTAATGCCTTGCTATGCCTATATTTTGCTCAAATCTCTGAAACTGAATTTGTCCAATTCTCATTTTATTATGGTGGGAGCTTCTGTCTCTGGACACTATGTGATAAATTTGAAGTTATTATCAAATAACATTTTAAAAATTCTGGAATCATGAACTTAAAAATCTCTCACTAAATGTAACTATGACGCTACAGATTAGCAGAGTAGGCTGAAAAAAAAAATCCATTGAGCTAAAGTAAAGATTTCTCTGATAGAAGCGATGCATTTTTTTAAAAGAGGTTATTTGAGTTGAAGTTGAAAAAATAGACGACTTTTTAGTTATAATCATTTTTGTTATTATAACAGTGTCTGATTAGCATAGTGAGTATGAGTTAATGACCAGAAAATTGGAACACAAAATGCCTTAAAGCTGATGTTGTCTATTATGGACCTAACTGATGCTGGCTTATCATTCTGTATGAAGGATGACACTTAAAAGCAATTGGATCTGATGAGCACTTGTTTTATAGTATTTTCTTTGTGAATACATGTAATTGTGAATGCATAACAATTTTGTATCCTATTCTAAATGGAATAACTTAGTGAATTTGTCAGTGTACTTGAGAATGATGACAAGATCGAATCTTTTAGTCTTTTGCTCATATTTAATGATAAAAAATGTAGAAAAAACTCACCAAAAAAAATCTTTAGTCATATTTAGTACAGACTAGGGCAAGGGTATTAAATTAAAGGTACTATTAACTACAAGTATTTTGTTTGAATTAATCCTATGAAATAAATATTTATGAAATAATATATAACCGTGTTCTCAAACTATCCTCCTCACAGCAGCCTTCCCATTATAGAACAAGGGCATATTATCGAATGAGGAACTTAGAGACCAATTTAATTGTATACATACATCTTAACTGTGATGTAAAAATGCTGATTACTTAGTTTCTCTGTTTTGCTTATACATTTCCTGTGAACCTATAAATAGTTATGAAAGTGAAAATAAGTATCCATCTTCCTTAAATTATTTTTGAAAAGATTTGAATCACTATAAACTATCGTGGAGGACTATGGGTAAATTGGTGATGCGTATGGTGTGGTAACAAACACCTGAAAAGGTGTGAACTTGTACCTCTGAGTCATAGACAGTGGGTTATAACAATGTCACCTCAATAAAAAATAATGCAATTAAAAAAAGAATGTCACTCATTCTCTTTGTATAATTGCTCCTACACAATGTACTTTCAGTGTCTCCATGATTTGCTTCTTAAAGTAGAAAAAATATGTAGTGTGAAATACAGACTTGTTTTTAAATATTTTTTAATACATAGTTGCTATATTAGGTTCTTTTTTAAGGTTGTCACAGATTCTAAATATTGCACATTTTTAGGGTCTTATCTGTGTGGGTAATCTTCAGAGCTGAAGAGCAAAACCTGGGTGTAGATGGGCATCCTTTGTCTCTGTGAGTTACACAGTCATGTGTTGCTCCCACTTAGGTTGTCATAAAGTGAAATAGCTGACGTTCCCTGTGTGTGTGTGTGTGTGTGTGTGTGTGTGTGGTTTAATGTGTGTGTTTATGCAAAATATCTAATTGGTTCTTATCTAAAGTTCCTCTCTACTTCTAGACACTTGTTTTGCTTTTATCTTAAGATAGTCACTGCAGCCCCACTGCCATTGCCCAGATTTCTTCAGTCATGAGAAAGCAACTCCTTTAAGCATCCTCTTAATGATCACATTTACAAGTAGTCTTTAAAGCATGTGGAGCAAGACAGGCTATAAATCACTGTTTAGAAAACTGAAAGACCTTTGACAAACTGTCAATCAAAAATGAAACATGACTGCTTTTAGAATACTTCCCATACAAATCCATTTCTTCCTCAAATTAAAATATTGTAACTTTCTGCCTCCTGTGTACTTATGCTCTGTCAGAAATGGAAAAGGTAAATGAAGATAATTTATGTGGTTTTTCAAAATTCCGAACTGCTTCTGTGTTAAGTGAAGCTCTAGGTTAATGTGACCTCTTTTTCTTTACTAACTGAATTGGCTTCATCCAGCTCCTTGTTATTTGTATTTCCCTTTGTATTTGACACGGCTATGACCTTTTCAGATTCTCACAACTACTTGTGCGATGGTGACACTCCTGTCATCCAGAGACGTCTTCCACAATGTTCCCATTATTTATTAGTCATGGAGTGTGAGAGTCACTAGAAAATGCATTTCTCTGAAAAGTCCTTTATTTGAAAGAAGTAGCCAGATGACTTGAATAGGTTTTTAAATGTTAAAGTTTCATTATTGCCTATTAGAGGACATACATGTAGGTGTGGCTTTCTTTATTTTAAAAACATGACACAATGAATATGTGTCATACACTATAGTTTTGATGGTATATGGACACCTATTTTAGAAATAAAATAAACAGTGAGTGTCTTCATGTCTGAATTTTATTTAAAAAGTGAAAGAACCTGTTGTTTTACTATATCAGATTCAATGAATTAGAAGTACACCACTGCTGCAGATTGACAATTGTACAATAGGTATGTTAAAATGCAAGTGTTATGCTGTTTATTCTTTCTTTACTGTCAAAACAAATGTTACTTGTGGAGGTGTTCAATGAACTGAACACTTGTAAAGAACACAATAGATTTATATATATAAAGCAATTTAAAATCTCCTTTGAACTGATGAAACATTTCAGTTTATTTTCTGCCTAATATGTAGTGTTAATCAAATGCAAGATCTATTTTACTATTAAAAAAAAACCTAGAAGCTGTATTTTATTCTGTGAATGAACCATCACATAAAGGAATCTTCTCTAGTAAATTCTACATTGTACAATAATCTCATGGTTCCAAAAATTACCTTGATTAGACCCTGTGTGTGTTTGTGTGTGTGTGAATAAATCATTAGAAATGACTAATGTTGTATATGTTAAATGCTTAACTATATTATACATAATTAATGATCATATTTTAATCTTATATTCATTTCTTCTAACCATACCACATAAATCAGTCAACTTTGATTGTAACTTAAGAAGCTTTTCAAAACACTGAGGCTTGGGCTTCGTCCCAGAATAATTATAGTATAGTTGTCATACATCAATATTATTATTTTAAGTTCTCCATGATGATTTTATATGAAGCTAGAGTTGAGAACCTCTTAACAAATAAGTGGCAGAACCTACAAATTATGGAATATGTTAGTTTCTAGATTTCCTTTATTACAAAGTGGCAATAATTATATTACATTAAGTTATAGGGGGAATGACATGAGTAATTTCCAGTCCTAGAATTGGTTCTCTCAGCATCCATATATATATGTCCCTTATAAAAGACCTATATCCCTTGATTCTACAAATACAACAAAGGAAGCCAGTTAAGAAATCATGCCATTATTTTCTCCAGCATGTGTACATTTTATGTGTTAAGCAAATGTCTAAGTTACTATGCTGAGTAATACTGTGACTATTCTGTGACCTCCTCTCATGGAAGGCAATATTTTCTTCAAAGAAAGATTATTTTTGACAAACTAGACTCTAAATGGGCAATAGAGAGGAAGAATATTGAATAACCCTGAAGAAATTGTCATAATTTAAAAATTGTGAAAAATATAGTGAGACAAATAGAAATCCATTTAGGAGGAAAAGTATATCCATCCATCTATAAATCTTCTATTTGTGTATATAAGATTCTTTATATAACTACTCATATTCCAAAAAATCTGGGAAATAATAGTTTATACTATTTTTTTTAAGATTTATTTATTTATGCAAAGAAGAGCTGGGGTATGGGCCAGAGGCACAGGAGGTGAGAGGATTCACCAGAGACGGAGTGGGGAGCAGAACAGGCAGAATAACTGATGTACACTGCTGAGGGGAGCAGCGGGGAAAGCAGGAGAGATCTCCTGAGCCAGGTGGGTCCCCTCCCTGTCCGGGGATCGAACTCACACTGGTGTGCTGTGGATGCTTCACAGTGCAGTGCTCAACCTGCTTTGCTATCAGGGAGGCCAAGTTTATATTATTAATATTATGTCCTGAAACTCTGGAATCAGAATGGCAGAGACTCCCTGGAGCAGGGATATGAAAATAGATGATCTGAAATACAAAACAGTCTATATTTAAGTGGATTTTCTGTTTTAGCTTGCTGTGAATACAATTTTATTCTCATTTTGGAAAATGGACATGGGAAGATCACAAGTGAATTTAACTTGAGAGTTTTTAAAAGTTTGAAATTACTTGGTTCATGGAAAGTTGAAATAAGGAACCACATAGCTGGAGAGACTAGAAATTCCATAACACTTTTTTTAGTATTTATTGTATGTATGTACTTAGGCGACTATGCTATTTATATATTTTTCCTTCAACATTTGCCTTTTACAATGCATCTACAAAGAAAGAAATGTTTATTTAAATGGTAACTCTTGTCAGGGATCTATATGATAAAAGTCTTAAGATAAACATCTCTGAATCTTTAAATTAGAGAATATGTGCTTTCAAAATGATTAAGATTTTCTGTTTTGATCTTAACCAAAAAATGAGTAAGTCACCTAATTAAAACCACGGTCATTATATCACACAAATGTTTTCTTTGGTTTGAGTTATAATTTGTTTAGCACAAACTTGGCTTTTACATATAAACTTAAGTCACTTCAAGGAAAGAGGGATCTACAATTGGTTTTGAATGATTTTTTTTTTTAAAAAACAATATATTAGAAATCTGAGTGACTTATGAATCTTAATACCCCATTTTAGAATTTATAAGTATGGGTTGTAGCATGACTGCAGTAGAAAACAGAGGGAATTTTTTGCTATCACCTCTAAGGCATTAGTTTATCTTCATTATTAGATGATTATCAACATACAACAACATTAAGGAAAAATAGTTGGAATTACTTTTACTGTTGAGGTTGGTTTTGAGAGGAAATGTTCATTTGTGTTTAGGAAGAATTTAATACATGTTGAGATAAAAATTAACTGGTTGTATAAAATGCTGTCTTTTAAATATGCTTCTGAGTTATTTTCAAAGTAAAGTGGTAAATAATAGATATGTGATTCATGTCATATTTGTTTAGAAGTTTACAGTTTTGACCAAAGACTTTCGATTTATACAAAACAATTTGTATAAATTGAGTGTAATCTTAGAAAGGAAACTTTATGAAGCATAAAAGAAGGAATAGTGAGACAATTTGGAGATCATATGAATATATCCTTTGTTTTCACTTGCATAGAGGGTGAAATAGTTCAAAAGTCTATATGATGACACCTGTTTAATTTAAAGACTATTTGGGGTGATTGCTTCAAGTTAAAAGACAAAAGAAGTGTAAATGTATTAACTTTATCTCAATGATCCGGATTAATAGCTTTGAAAACAGAGTTCTTGATATTAGAAATGCAGCAATTAGCTTAAAAGGTAGGAGTGGATTTAGCTTTAATATAGAGTAATCTAAGATTTTATAAATTTAAGTGCAAATATTTAGGATTTCAGGGATCGTTTTTGGAGAATGTTTCTAGCTATCCACATATCAACCTATTCAACCTGTTTATCTGGTTGTTATATTTATTTTGCAGTATTATTTGTTAGTTATCCTGAAGACAAATCTTACAATAATCAAGTGGTACTTTTGAGATAAGCCAGAAAGTTAGTTTCAGATTTCTTGTTAAGTGAAATGGTTAGATTATTAAAATCATGCTGAAATTGCTTATGAAATTAATGAGCTATAACTCATAAAAGGATATTATATTTAAATATGTCTCTAGGATTTTCCATTTCTACTTCATCATTCAAATTTTTCTGTGTTCTTTCAAAAGACCTAAACATGTATATATGTATACATGTATAATTTATGTATATTATATATATAACTTATGTACACACAGGCACATGTTTATAAATTTAATGTTCATTGGCAGGCAGTCTATTGAAAAGAAAATTCCCTTTAACAAATACCAGTCTGACCAAAGGTGCCAGTGCAAATGCTCCATCTTTAATTCTAGTGTCACAGTTATATACAAAACATAAATATTCCTGAACTGTCATGATTTCCTGTAAGAAAAAAACAAGATTAAGATATATATATTTCTCAGTCTTCAGGTCATCTATCTGTTTTTGATATTCAAAAAAGAAATATTTAAACTTTCTTTTTGCCAAAGAGAGTAGATATCAGTTCTGTGCTGTTCCTAAGAATAAATAGCTCCTGCTGTTTGGTTTCCATGCAGTGAAGGCTCATCTTTGAATTTCATTGTGGAAGGAATTTCAGATGCCAAATGAGGAAGGAATAGCATATAGATGATGGCTAGATTCAGAAAGGCACTGGGCTATTTTGCTGAAAATTCAAATTAAAGATCTGTGTCTTGTGTTATGTCCTTTACTCTTATTTCATATAAAAAATCCTGCTTTCAATACATAGATTATATTACTAATACATTTGTAGGTATTGGATCTCAACTTGAAATCTACTTCTAAATTCTTAAATATGTATCGTATATTTTTATTCTAATCTTACTTTTTAATTAAATGTTAATTCTGGTAACATTTAACAGATGTTAATGCTATTCTCATAATTTAAGACTTTATTATTGGAATAAAATTTATAGTCTTGTAAATAAATTTGAAAATATTTTTAAATATAGTAAGATTTATTTCTTTCCAAAAAAGAATCATGAATTCTATAAGTTAACCTTAAAATATTTTGCTTAAATATCAAATTATTTAGGCTCCATTATAAATATTTACTACATTTATGTTCCTTGATTTCTTTTAAGGTGCAGTGTTCTATAAAAATACCTTATCTATTGATCTTACATGATAACAAGGGACCAGAAAGCTTCACCTAGAAAAAAAATCTATATATTAAATTAATTGAAAACTAAAGCTAAGTTATAATGATTTCGGATATAGCATATGTCATATGATATTTTATACATGTAGTTTATCAATTTTTATGGACATTTTAAATTTAGAAAAGCAGGAGAAATGACGCTTATTTCATCACTGATAAGAATGTGTGTTGACACTGCTACCAGAATGTGATGCTTTCCCTTTCAGTCATTTCACTTATGCATAGTTTTCTGTGTGGTGGTTGTGATCCTTTTTTAAACATTTATTTATGTCTACAAGAACTGGGTGTAGGGCCTCTCTGGTTGCACAGCGGGTTGAGCTCCACACTGTGAAGCATCAGTGTCACAGCAGCATAGTTCGATCCCCAGACAGGGAGGGGACCCACCTGGCTCAGGAGACCTCTCCTGCTTTCCCGCTGCTCCCCTCAGCAGTGTACTTCAGTTGATCTGCCTGTTCTGCTCCTCACTCTGTCTCTGGTGAATCCTCTCACCTCCTGTGCCTCTGCCCTGTACCCCAGCTCTTGTATGCACAAATTAATAAATATTAAAAAAAACAACAACAACTGAGGTGTAGACCAGAGGTCGGTGATTGAGAGGATTCACCAGAGACGCAGTGGGGAGCAGAACAGGCAGATCCACTGAAACACACTGCTGAGGGGAGCAGCTGGTGAGACATGAGAAGTCTGCTGTGCCATGTGGGTGAGCTCCCTGGATGGGGATCTAACTCTAACGCAGTGACTGGTGATAGCGTGATAGCACTGTGTCTTTAACACCTGTGCTACCAAGGCGGTCCAATAATTTGATTTTTATCTAGTAATAATCACTTCATGTGAATTTTCTAAGGAAATACTAAATTCAGAATATTTCTAGATAAATGTTCAACCATGATTTTTATGAACATGGTTAGGATTCTGGATATATCATGGTTAGCTTATGATTTATCTATTGAAACTTTTCAATAACTATTAACTGATCACCTATGTGTAATAAGCATTTTCGTGGGACTCAGAAGTAAAGGTCACAAGTGCCCTAACCTTACAGAATTTACCTTCTCTAAGGTAAACCAGTCAATAAGCTAAAGATGATGGAATGTCCACCCTGTGATTAGAGGGTAAATTGCAAACATGGAATTGAATAAAGATAGGAGAGGGAGGGCTCACAACCTGTTGGTGGCATCAAGAATTTTTGCTTGGGCCTCCCTGGTGGCGCAGTGGGTTAAGCAACACACTACGAGGCAAACCACAGCCACTGTAGCACGAGTTCGATCCCTGCTGTCGGCCAGGGAGGGGACCCACATGGCGCTGCAGACCTCTCCTGCTGTGCCCGCTGCTCCCCTCAGCAGTGTGTTTCGGTCAGTCTGCCTGTTTCGTTCCCCACTCTGTCTCTGATGAATCCTCTCACTGCCCTTGACTCTGGCCTGTACCCCAGCTCTTGTATGTATAAATAAATAATCTTTAAAAAAAATTTTGCTGTAATTTCTGGGTTTTTGTTTATTCTGTTTTAATATTGAAAGAATTGAGAAATGGAACCAGAGGGCTACATGAAAAGTCTAAACAAATATTAAATTCAAATATTTGGTGAATAAATTATCAATGAATGAATTTAGCATTCTAAGAAGCATATAATAATAATGATTAAAGCAAAACTATTTTCAGGTAAGAAGTAAATACAAGTAGCACTAGCACTATAGCAATCGGCACCAATAATAGGAGGCAATCAAGAACAGAAAAGGAGGCAGCATCTCGTTGCTAATTTGAAATAGAGAATCAGAATTATACTCAGAGAATGGTTTTATTTTCCTTTTAAGAAGAATGTCTTATAACAAATCCCTACTTCCTTAGTGGCTATTATTGATATGTTAATGTATTGATATGTTAATGGCTATTATTGATATGTTAATGTATTGATATGTTAATGGATATTATTGATATGTTAATGTAAACTATTTATAAGCTACTTGAAATTGATTGGATTTTTACTTTCAGCATAAATTGAAATATATGATTATAGCTTGTTTCTGAAATATCAGTAAGTTTCTCCTGTTAATATTTTCAAAGATATTAATATGCAATTTAAAAAATGTTTGTCTTATAACTTTTTAATTCCTGTAGTTCTTAACATTGTATTTCATTTCTCATTCTAATTCTCACTATATATTATTTATCATTATTATTGATATTATATGATATATAATATTTATAAATATATATTTATATAATGTTCATAATAATGATATTATTATCTTTATATATTTTGTTAGATACCTGTAATCTTACTCAAATATTTCTGTTTTTATTTTTAGTAGTTTAAGTTTTTGCTTTTTTTGAGTAATATTTTTGTTCTATTAAATTTTGAAAATGAGTTAGTTCATGTTCTTATATTATTTAAGAAATCCATCCATATTAAGTGTAAAAATTTATGACTACTAACTTAAACTCCTATACTTGCCTTATGATTATTTCATGCAGTCAAATTACTTATTTTGGTTTTTCTCTTAATTGATAGTTACATAGGGCATAGAGGCAATCCAATATGGCTCTATTCTTTTATTTTTTTTCTCTTCTTATTATAGAAAAGGCCAGTGATGTTCAAAAGTTGGGAAAATAGAATAGTGTTTCCATGTCCTCTGAGCTTCAAAAGTATCTGCTCATCAACCACACTCTATTGATACCCTCACTCTCACTTCTCTACTTCATTACCTTTCAGCAAATTTTGGAAATCATATTTCTTTTGTAAACAGAAAATGGTTAAATGTTACTTAAATCCCTTTTTAAAGATGTTCATCCTCTATACATAGTTTTCTCTTGCACTTTTTTAATGTCCTTAGAAATTCTTACTCTGCATTTTGCTAATCACATTTCACTGTCTTTTAACATATTTCTCTCTGTGACATACTTTCCCCCTATATCAATGGAGAGATAGACTTAGAAACTTGAAGTAAATCAAGTTCAAGGTTATGGTAAGAACACCTTATAAATAGTTTTTTTTTTTTTATAAATAGTTTTTTATACTTGTATCTAGAAGTAAATATGTAGCTCTCTCAGATTCTTTCTCTAGTTAGTAGCTTTTGATAATTATTGCTATCTTCTTGCATTTTATTAGGGGTATGAAAGATGATAAACTTATAACAATTAGCTATATGTTTCTATAAAAAAGAACTTTGACTACCAATGATTAAATTATTAAATTACTGTGAGGAGGAGTTTTCATATAAAAGACAGAATAAATACTAGACTATTTACTTTTAATTAGCAGTTCAAAATACTGTTATGGTTCATTTTCTTCCCCCAAAGGTGACTAGGGAATTTTATCTAACTTATTTGGTTTTAATCATTAAAACCCCACAATTTTAAATATTTCTAATTCCTTAGAATTCTCACTATTGTTATCTTTTCAGTTGAAGTTTTGTTGTAAAGTTATTGTTTAATTTTGTTTTGATCAGATCAGGTAACTTTATCATGTTTGCAATTTTATTTAAAAATAGCCCATTGTATTACAGAGAATGAGAAATGAACCAATAGAGGATAGTAAAATGAAATATAGATAGTAAACAAGAAACTTGTGAAACATGTTAGATATAGATTAAGTAGATCATTTGTATGCTGACATTGATAGAATGTACAAGTATTAAATATTCAAGAAGTACCAAATTTTTATGACATTATATCACCCTAAATCAGGTTAACATAGCCCCTGTCTAGTCCCCATAGCCTTTATCTGAAACAAGTAGCAACAATCTCAGCTGCAAGCAGTTTATAAGAGATGTAACTATTAACTAGGAGTCTTGTTCTCGCAGTTTTTCTAGTAAGCAGCATCAAGTTGTCTTTCCATTCTATACCCAGGTATAAAGATTTGTGCGTGTGTGTGTACTAATGTTATATATGAACATTTTCTTTTATCTAAAATTCTAATTTACAAAGAAATGAAAATATTTCATCAATGTCTAAAAGTACAGTGCTGTGTTTCTATGCCTAATGTAAAAGTTGGCCCCATTCTGTGCTTGTTTTTTTCTGTTAAATTTTATGGTACAATTGTTTTTCTGATTAAAAAATTATAAAAATAGGAAAAGAAGATATAAACCCCTTCCTATTTCTAAAGATGTCTTTTGTTGACAGTGCAGCATAGCAGAGGTAAAGTATTGCTCCTTTTATACTATTAACTAGAGGCCATAATATGAGCCCATCTTATGAGATTATTATCTGTGAACCCTCTTCTATAGGTTGACCTCTTACAACGTAGTGTAGCCATGTGCATTGTGGATGATATCTTAATGCTCAGATACAGTGGCTATATTATGCATTTGCTGGATTGTCGAATAATATCCCAATCTGCTATAGAGATCAAGACACATAAAACAATAATGAGAATAAATGAAATAATGTAGATAGCAAACAACCAATTAGCTTGTGAGTCATGCTGTCATAAAATTCAAATGAGATGAAGTATATTAAGCTACTTACTAGACAAGGAATGCAATTTATATTCATTTTATTTCTAATGATGATTTAATTTCAACAAAATAAAATTTAGGGGAGATACAATCGAAAGTTCTGTGGCTGGAACCTAGTGAAAAAGGCCTACTAAAAGCAAATTAAAACAGAGTAGCCAGTGCTTCATAAAGTGTGAAAAAATTTCCAGAGGTTGTAGCTGGTAAGAGGGTAAAACTATCACCAGTGTGATATTACCTCCATAATGAAACACGAGCAAACAAATAAGCCAATAGATTGCTTGCATACACTTTTGTGTTCACTATGGGAATTTCAGTGGCAATGGTTTAATTCTGGAAAGTTTTATTTTCCCACATTAAAATAGCATCCTAATTGATTCTACTTTCTAACAGACATTGATCATCTAAGGTAGTTTCTGAAAAGAGCAATCATAAGAATGAGGACAGTGTGATATATCAAGTCATAAATGTTTGAAAGAGTAAATGCTATTATAATATTTTAAAGATGATAAGCTTCTGGAAAGATTTCACATAGTATCTCAGAGAAATTTGAGGTTAAAATAAGTGCTCTGAAGAGTTAAAAATTTCCCATCACTCATTATGGAAAGCAGTATGGCAGTTCCTCCATCTACTAAGAATGGAACTTCCATATGACCCAGCAATCCCACTCCTAGGAATATACCCAAAAGACACAA
>JAGFMF010012021.1:12182364-12209986 GCA_019455555.1 Galemys pyrenaicus
ATTTGCATTTCTCTGATGACAAGAGAAGTTGAGCATTTTTTCATATGCCTGTTGGCCATTTGCATTTCCTCTTTGGAGAATTGCTTTTTTAGCTCTTTTTCTGGTATGCATCTTTTTACCCTCCTAGAGTATATTCTAGGAAAACATTTCCTAGTTTAAGTCTGGGGAAATAATAAAGAACTGGTAATTTAGTCTCACATTTTCATTACAAGATTTAGCAATGAGTTTCTGAAATTCACATGGTCAGTGGAAAATGATACTAGATATCTGTTATGTCTAATTTTTAAATGAAAAATTTCAATATGTTAATATTCGAAGTTTTCACTATATTTTGTATTTGTTATTTTTGTATATGTTTTGTATATGTATTTTGTATATTTCATATTTTGATCAGACATACAAAATATTATGGCTTCTGAGAGCCAATGGTGTCCATTTCCAGTGAAAATTAATCATATTAGTTTATTGTTTCAATTTATAAACCACTTATCCATTATTATTAAGAGTTTTGGATTCCTTTTCATTGTGAACTTACTTTTGTTGTACATTTCTCTTCCTTGTCCTTCCCACGCACACCCCTAGCTGATTTCTTGAATTTCCTCAGGATATCATAGCTTTTTATTTTCCCTTCAACCTATGCAGATGATAGCTATCTCTCTGTAAAACTGTTTAAGTGTTTGCTTTCATTTAAAAAATTCCTTTTCCAAGGGATAATTTATTATAACACACTCCATTCAATTCAGATTTCATTTTATAATATATTCCAGTGATATGTAACATCAGTGGAATTAATTTTGTTTCCAACGCTTTTCTCTGTTGTTTTTCCTAAGTTTTCTATTTTTCTTACCTGTATGCCATCTATTATTTCTCTTCTTTCTGCCAGCATTGTGTTACTTTGTGCTCCTTTTTCTACTTGTATATGTTAGGTTAGTTCTTTTAAATAGTTTTTCCTTTCAATGTAGGCTATAAATTTCCATCTCAGCAATATTTTTACTTCATCTCATAAATGTTGACATGCATTTTGTTTTATAGATAGGTTAGAATTTTATAATTACAGTTCCTTTTTTTTTGACCACTTGAGTAATTTAGGGTGCCTGTTTAACCCCACGTTTGTGATATTCCAGTTTTCCTTTTGTCATTAATTTCTAGTTTTACCCCTTTGTAGTCGAGAGAAATATATTAGATGATTTTAATTTAGAAATTATTTAGACTTTTTAGTGGTTTATCATAATGGTGTGTCCTAGAGAATGTTATATGTATACCTGAAAAAAAATCAATGTTCTGCTGTTTTGGAAAGTGGAATGTTCTGTTTATATCTATTAGGTTATTTAAACTAATAGTGTTGTTTAAATACTTCTTATTGATCTTCAGTTTAGTTGTTCTCTCTATTATGAAAGTTGAGTTTTCTTGTATATCTTTAATCAGCTTTTCTGTGTTTTCTTCCATCTCTTTAAATTTCTTTATAATGGCATTTACGAACTCTTCATCTGATGGGAAGAAAATATCTTTAGTGTCTTTTTTTAAAAAAGGATTTAATTATTTATGCATACAAAGTGTTGTAGGCCATAGGTGGAAGGTGTGTGTGAGTATTCACCAGAGACAGAGTAGGGAGCAGAACAGGCAGACTGTAATACACTGCTGAGGGGAGTTGTGGGTGAGACAGGAGGGGTCTGCTGAGCCATGTGGGTGACCTCTCTGGTTGGTAATAAAACTCGTGCTGCTGAAGATAGCTTCATAGTGCTGTGACTAAACCCCTTGTGCCACCAGAGAGGCCCTCTTCAGTGTCTTTGTGATCGGTTTCTGGTGATTTATTCTCTCTCTGTGGTAAAATATTTTTCTGAGGACTCAAGATGACATTTGATATATTTCTGTCTCCCCAAATGTTAATGTTTTGGGATTGACTTTGTGTTCAAAGTCTTCAGGTGCAGAACTTAAGTGTCTTAAGGTACAGAGCTCTTGCTTCTCTGGTTGATGGCTCTGTATGTCCCGGAGAACTGACTTGCAGCTACCTCTTCTGAGGGTGGGAGAAGGACTTACCAGGCTGCTGTGTGAAGGGAGGGTTCAAGTCGTGCTTGTGGTACTACTGAGAATCCTCCCCTGTGGGTTTCAGACTAGCATCTCTACTGCCCACTAGTAGGACTTTCTGTGTAACTTTACCATTGTACTTCCAGGCAATTCAAGTTTGCTTTCACTTTATTGGCTGGACTAAGGAAGGGGTGGGGAGAGGGAGTTGTACTTTTCTGCACTTTGTCTTTTTCACTTGGGGCCCTGTCTACTGGCTCACCACAGTACTTTCATAGATCCCTCCCCCAGTAGTTCCACAGTAAGACTCTCTGCCCTCCCTGGAGCAGGGTGTGAGCTGTGGTTTCTTCCCTCTCCTCTCCCTCTCCTCCCTTCTGTCATACGTGTTTGGCATTGGTCTCTAATGGCCAGAGGTGCTCTGATTTCATCCTAAGTCACAGGACCTTCTGAATCCATGTCGCTCTGGACTCCTGTAGATTATCTGCCTAGGAGAGTGCAGGGGACCACCTTAGGTGCCACCTTCTTGTTTCAGCCATTCTAGGTTTCTGCTATTTAATTTTGGTTATAATAAAGACAATATCTAGCTGTCTTTGATTTGAGGTGCTACCTCTCTATCATGGCAGTAAATTATGCTTTTCCTTAAACTGCTTTGTGGAAAATTATAAATGGACATAAAAATTATATGAAATAGGGCTCAGTGACCAAAAATGAAGTACATTTGTTTTAAGAAGAAAAGCTCGTTGGTTCAAGAAAGTCATTCTATTTGGAATTTGAAAAGAAAAACAATCTACATGGCAGAGAAGAGAGACCTGGTATAATATTATATCACACTTTATGTGTATCAAGATCTTAGTATTAATCAAGGATAATACTAGGTGCTTTAACTTGATTTAATTTTCACAAGCATTTACTTTAATTATATATAATAATTCAATGTAAACATACTCGATGTGTGCCTGCTTATCCTTTAAGGACCACACACCACTAATAATCTTGATGTTAGTTTTCAACCCTGCTTTTCCCTAAGATTGTTCAAGACAGTGAATATTCTTTTCATTTTTAATTTTTTTCTTTTGACAAGATTACTGATTCTCTTACCAAGTTGTTCCTTACACTTATGTCAAAGTCCTTGTCTTTCTACATGTTATATAGAAGGCTATTCTTCCTAAGTAGGTATCTTTCAGTTACAAAGAAGTACCAAAATCAAAATAAACTTCTGAGTAGAAATTAAGGTGAATTTTCCAAGTGGTTGTTTTTGTTGTTTAATGGCACATATTTGTGACCCCTCACACTCTCCTTTTCTCTTTCTGGGTCTCCTCTCTTTTTTTCCTTCTTGTTCCCTATTAGGCATTAGAATACTTAAATTCTAGTCTCTGCTAAATTGATTTAGAGCAGGATAACCTTGGGCAATCACAAAATGTACTTGAGATTTTAAATTTCTATCCTTTAAAGTGATTACATAAAAATAGATTATATCTAGTGTTACTTTTAGACCTAAAATTCTGTGATTCAAAGACATAATGAAACACCACCTGGGGTTATATAACACGCGCTATGATACGCTTCAAATGAAGATGTTTGAAAGTCCTACATTTTCTTGAAAAGATGCATTTAACTCAGCTGAAATGTCAGAGTAATCATATGTCTTGGCTAGAAATTTTTTGTTTCAGGGAAGAAAGGACCATTGAAGCAAATTTTTTTTAATGAAGCTAGTTTTATCCAAGTATTATTTATTATAAGAATGTAAATGGGACATAAAATAAGTCCATGAAAAGAGACTTCATGAGGCCAATTCTCACGAAACGCACCTTGTATATTAGTGCTGACTGCTGATCCGTGCTGAGGATTCAGTCATAGTAGTCTCATCTTGTTACCCTACTGTCCATGTCTAGGACATGATTCAAAACGAGAGCTGTTTCCTAATTTCCTTCTCATAGTTTCTGTTCTCTCAAGTCTTTGTCCTACCATGACCCTCAGTATACTTTCAAGTTATTTTCCCCCTCTTTGATATGAAGTACTAATCAGCTGATTTGTTCTCTCAGTTTAGATTAATGAGAGATAATATGGTAAATCTAGCTCATTTTTCAAAGCAACCTTCTTGGAAGGAACTTGACCTTTTCCTGATTGGTTGTATAAGGGTAGCAGGTAGGCCTGTGAAATAAAAAAAATTGAACCCATCAAAGCTATAGGTCTTAGCAAGGGATATGGTTTTTGTACTTCCCCTTGAAGCAGATGGAGCCATGCAGTCATCACACATGGTCTGCACAGAAGATTATAGACAGCATCAGCAGCTAGAGTTCGGCAGTAGGTACTATTGCATTATGTGTAACACCCAGACTTTAACAGGAAATTATTTCATAGGAAATCTATATCTATAGATAGGTATTGATAGTCAGCATTAATATACAGGGTGCATTTCATGAGAATTTATATTGATCAAGGAATGTTTGAAGAAATGTTTTATGTGTCCAATCCAAAAGACAAAAAGGTGGATATTGGCTTTCCTTAATTAAAGTTGCTCCTATAAAAAAATGGAAATGAGAAATTAAAATTCCTACATCTCTATGCCAATTTTAATAGTATAAAACCTCAAAGGTTTATTTGAAAGCTAAAACTAATTATAATATTGTAGACAAGAAAAATGTCAAAGTTATGTTTAAAAAAATATCCATTTATTGACTACTTTTCTTTCCCTATTTTCCTTCATAGTAAAAGTAGAAGTAATACAAAAGTAAAAATGTGTCAAATTTCACTTATGTGAATAATACAATGAATATATTAGGCACTCAAAACAGCTACTAACAGTAATTATTTTATGTTAATATTTTGTTTATAAATAGGGCCTTTTAACTGATATGAGACAATAACCAATTTTTATGTCTCATAAAGAGTAAGCTGTAACACCAAATGCTGAAATTGAGCCAAAATTTATAACTCATTTATCTGAGGATTTTTTTTTGTACATACAGCATATAAAGACATGTATTATTCATCTAAGCTGTTAACTCATTTGCATTTTCATTAAACTGTAAAGACTATATCACTGTAATGTGAGTAGAATTTTAACTTTGTTCTGCTTTGTGCATGCAAAACCAAATTTCTCATATTTTAAACTTAAGGTCTTTGCTCACACTCTCTTTACAAGTATGCTTGCAATCACATATAATGTGTATCTGTCTATGTTTGTAATTGAAGACAAAATGCATACAGATAAGATACTTAACAATTTATCTGTTCTTACTTGAAATGGGGGTATTTTCCCACCTAAGTGAATCTTCCAGATAAATGAAACATTCTCTTAGCACTGAAATGTTATAAAAACTCCAAAATATTACTGTTTAAAATATCTTATAACTTTTCTTCTTTTAAAACCAATTATATTGAATATATTACTCTCTTATTGATGAAACAAAGACAAATTTTTGTATGCTATTAAATATGTAAGGTTTTTTTCCTCTGAAAATAAATAGCCACTAAGTCATGGCTTTTAAGCTTTATATTTATATATAACTTGTACATGTAAACTATTTTTATACATATTTATAAAATAATTTAAAATGTCTTCATGGACTCTCACTAACAGACTGTAAAAAGGAAAGTTGAAGAAATGACTCCCTTTAATTGTGTTAATCATTTTCTAGTTTGTGTCATTAAATTTACTGGTTAATCAGCAAATAAATATTTAATTATTTATTGCTTATTTATGTTTATGACTAGACATTTGAAATACATGGGGAGAGACAAGCACAGCTTTGTTAGTGAAAGATAAACTGATGAACATTAAAATGAAATAGGATGATTTCTGACATTACTAGGGATTGTAATATAGTGTTACACTTAACAAATACTTTCAGTGTACCATTTTAATTTATTTGTATTTCTGAAGAAACATAGGATGTTTTATTAATCCTGATGGTTAATATCAGGAAAACTAGGCCAAAATGTTAAGTAACTTACTAGCTCAAAACCAGTAAGTATTGAGAATATAATTAAAAACAAAATCCCTTGCTAACCCAGATATATCTCCAGAAGAGTAGAAGAGAAAGAAAACTGATTTATTATTAAATAATTATTAAATCAAAATGTGATGCATATCACATGCAGTATGGTAAAAGATTGCAAAACAGAAAAAAAAAATCAACCACCCTCTTGCCATAAGCATTCTTTGGTAATACTTGAACTGGAAAACTCTACAACGTCATGCAAATCAGGAGATTCAATAATAGAGATTGAAGTTACATTTTCTCTATTTTCAGTTAAAGCTAAGAAACTCTGATAATGTTTTAGATGTGAGGTGTGAGTAGAAAGAAGAATCAAGGGTGAATCTGAACATTTTGTCTTAAGTAAAATTGGCGGTGTTGCTTAGTGAGATAAGGACGGCTTCAACTCTATAGCAGATGGAAGAAGGACTAGGGAATCAGCAGTAGTTTTAGTAGCACTTAGGTTGTGCTGTCTCTGATGTAGGGCCACATAGAGACATCATAGTAACAGCAGGATTTAGGAATCTGGTGCAGGATGACTATGCTGAGCTATTAGACACAAATTTGAGGGGCTTCCTCATCTGAACAGATGCTTATACAATGGGATCAGGACTGAATAAAATGACTTATCCAGTAAGGGCAGATAGAGTTCTGAGGACACTGAGCCAACCTGGTAAATCAGCCACCTTAGTAAATCAGTAAATCACCCCAATAAATCTGAAGATATAAAGTATATAAAGTAATAACCTTTGGGAAAATATTTGGTCTGGGAATTAAATAAAGAAAAAACTTATACTGTAGTACAAAAATAGACAAGAAGAAAGCTAAGAAGCAATAATATTACAGGAGTCAACGAAGGAAATCAGTCCTACAACAAAGCCAATTTGGTAGGAATGCATGATCTCCCGTGGGATTAAGAGGTGAAATATGTCGATTGTTGTTTCTAAATCTAGGCTTTTATGATCTGTGCTCAATGAACATACACTTCTGTGTAGCTCTTCAAATTAGTGTCTTAATATCAACAAACATCAAGAAATGGAGCAATGGAAAGTTGTAGTCAAATGTGGAACAGTAAATTTCAGATTTTATAAATTATTAACATTCACTATGCTAAATAGGAAAGGAGTAAAGTGATTATCTCAAACTTATAAAAACGTCTTATAATTTCCTACCAATGGAGTTTTATTTGTATGAAAATATCACCTTTTTAGGAGGATACTAATAGCTGTATTTTAAAATGAATAACTTTTCACATCAACAAAAATGTATATTATATGCAGTCTTCACCATTTCACAATGAATATGTTTAGATTTTGATGCTGCAATAACTATTTACAATTTTTCAGTAGAGCCATCTCTATCCACTTTTAAACCAAAGGATATAGAACATAAGTTTTGAACTGTTTTCAATAACTGACTTTTGGAAAAATTTCAATTCTGTATATCCCTTTCTAATCAACAAAATGATTCCCTGAGATAATTGGCCACAGCTATAACAACAATCCTTTCTATTGATCTTTATTCTCTCTGTGAGTGAATAAGCCTTCATGAAAAGCAGCAACGACTAACAACAACAAAAAGAACAAAACAAACATCTTGAACTTCATTATCAATGTGAACAAATGCCCAACACAATTCCTACAACTAGCTCTGAGGTATACACATGTATAATTTCAGAATAATTGATGTAATTATATTTGATGAAGGATTTGGGGACAGTGTAACAAAAAGAACATACTTGTCCTCAAAATGTTTGATTTTTGTACTTGAAAAATAGTATTTTTCAGTTAAGTTTTTCTAGAATAGAAATTCATCTTCAATTCCACAACCTGAGAGCACTATTTAAGGCAATTTTACAGGATTAATAAATAGGGAAACCCATTAACATCTGATTTACTAGAGTGGTCAGAATTTGTAGCATGGTTTATTGCAGTTCACTTAGAGCAAGAGGCATGCATATTGTTTTCAATTTCCTCATACTCCCAGCTGAGTAGTAAAACTATACTAAGTAGTATATTAGTAACAATAATAGAGTAGAAACTGGAGGGTGTTCTGGAATATCTTAAGAAATTTATTTTTACTTCTGTTATAACAACCACTCAAAGGCATAAAGTTCTTAATGTGGCACTTATAGACTTCAAGGATCATTGAGAATGCAACCTAAAACAATAAAACATCAGCATTGTTGTAAGGCGGAAAATCTTGTTAAAAATATGTATTTCTGTCTATTTAGACATTTGCGTGTGACATCCTCCTTTGCCACACCAGTCTCCTTTTGTCTCAAAAAGGACCTTTTATTAAAGTAGTAATCATGATTTTATATTTGGACTCTATCTGCAAGGTTTTAATTCAATAATGTTCAACTTTAAATTGAGTCCTTACAAGAGCAGTGATCTGAGAGCTTTATTCCATATTAAAAGAGGCTTCACTCACGAGTTCACAGGCTATCAGTGTGAACTTTGAGCTCTCCACAACTTCATATAGATCTAGGGAAGCAGGTTAACTTAACACAGAGGGCAGAAGTTCATGAGTAGAAAGATTATATATTTCTGCATTGTCACTGAATAATGTGGATTATAGATAATTTACTTCAGTCACCCCTGCTATATATTCTTAAGCCATTAATTCAGGGCAAAAAATAAAAAGTTCTGAAATAATATGTTTAATGCCCTCTGGGAGTTAAATGGATAAATGATTACAGATTTTTAAAGTTCACTTACTAATTTTGGGAACATATCTCAGCAAAGATTTGTGCTGGATTTAGGTACTAACTACTGATCAAACAGAACTAATTCTATTTCTGATGGTTATGTTCTAGTATGGAGAATGAACATGCACAGGAATGGAAACAAATACAAACCTATGTGAGAGCTGTAAAGGAAGCAGACAGGGACTAGGGTGTGGCGATAACTGTGGTAGGTTGTCAGAGACAAAAGCCTCCCTCCTGCTATAGCTGATGGAGCCAATATGTAGATCTACAATCCTTCTGGTCCATCAGATCAAAGCAGACTCCAGTAGTGTTCCTCCTGAAGCCCTCAACTGCAACAGACCCTTTCAGCTGCAGCCTCCTGATCTCAGCAGATTTTGCTGGCAGTGCCTTTCGCCCGAGGCTCCGGCATGAGCAGAGTGCTAAGCTGTGGACTTAGGCTGAAGCAGGTACAACAAGAAGTTGCAGAATGCCTAGTAGTTAGGTTGTCCAGATACCTGCAGGCCTAGATCAAAAAGACTGGTGCTCTTGCCACCACCAGTCTAGCCACCCATAGCCCCGGGGTGCCATCTGCTCAATGCCTACCCAGCAGTCTGTATGCTCTCTGAGAGACCTGTCCTCACCCAACCGCAGCAGGCTGGGGGTCAATGGAAGCCTGAGCGTCCTGCTGGAGGAGGAAAGTGCCTCCTACTCTCCTCCAAATTAGCAGTCAACACCCCCAGGTGTGTCAGCTCAGCACCAGCCCAGCTGTCATTTGTACTTGTGGGAGGCTGCGCTCACCTGGTAGATAAAATACGAACTGAGGGGAAGCCCCGGGAGTCTGTGAAGGGGGTTGGGGAAAATTGAGGGCCTTTTGAGACTGCCCCACGAATCCCCAGAAGCTCCAGGTATGTCAGTTCCACCTCCGCCTACCCTAGCAATCTCTTTTCCTGTTCATGCGAGGAGCTCATCAACTGTAGGGGGTTAGGAGCAGAGCAGAGGTGAAGCCAAGAGGGTTTTGTTACAAGTAGAGATTGAGTCTTAGTGCACAAGAAACCAATTTTCCTACTTCTCCTACGTGGGAGGGAGAGGCTTCCACCTGCCAACCAGGCAGTGAAAATTCCCAGGAATTCAAAGTGCCACCACTGTCCCCAGCTTCAGAAGGGTGCTAGAAGTATGGGCCCCCCCCCCCATGTCTGTTGAGTAGTTCTTTAGAGGTGTGCCCCCAAGTCTGGACACTCCGTGTAGGGTAAATGGAAAAGTTATCAGGCTTTTCCGCCCTCCCACTGTGGGTGTGATGATGGACACCTGCGGTTCTGCACGCGTGCCTAAGTGGGCATGCGCAAGTGGGAGCACCTGGGCTGAGACACCGGCGTATAAGGGCAGCGTCACGAGGACGCCAGCAGAGACCAAGAGAAGCGGGAGCAGCAGCAGCGTTAGAAGCAGAGATGAGAGGCTAGAGAGTGAAGATGCGCAGGGGAGGGGTGGGGGCTAGGAGGCCTTCCAGCCTCCTGGCCCCCTGGAACCCCTGCCTGCCGAGTGCCTGTTCCCCTCTGATAATAAAAGCATAAAAGGCCCCCGAGGGCTCAAGGACTCTTCCTTGACCTGTCTGCCCAGAGTCATCGCGGAGTTGCTCAGTGCCCCTTCCTGGCACCACACTCCGCCACCTGTTTCTTACTCTGGTAGCGCCTGCTGTGGCTCTGCTCTCCAGCGCTGCTGTGGCTGCAGCTTTGCCATCGCTTTCCTGACTCCACCTACATCCTGGGCCTTCCGGCCACCCAGCGTCAATATTGCAGGTACCTATTTACCAACGTCCTCCTCTGGTAATAAGTTGATATGAGGTGTATGGGATATAAGCTTTTTTTCTGTATGTGCTTAGGCAGATAATTTCCTTATTGAATTATTCCACCATATTTTTTGAGCATGTCTGGAACCTTTCAGTTTTGGAGTTGTGGAAAGGAGGCTAATTTAACTACAGCAGGACTGAGTTTTATGAAGGGTTTCATGTGCTGTGGAGCTGGAGGGAGCTGGTAGGGGAGATAAGCCAAAGAATGTAGCTGCCTGTGTGACCTAATAACTGGACTAGGCAATCAGAAGTTTCTCCTCTGAATTGTGTTCCCAGATGCTGCTTCAACCTTGGTAAAAAGCACTGTGATGCGTAATGTGACATGTGCCAAGACTAACTAGGTTGCATATGTCACTGAACAGACTGAAAGGCTCTATAAGACTTTTGAGATTAGGGAGGGAATAAGAAGGAAAACTCTTGTCTTGGTTTCCCAAGACAAGGTCTTGGTCCCTTGGTTATTGAAACTGCCACCTGCCAAAGTGGCTTGCCTCCCCAGTAGCTTGTTTCTTTCTACGGTTTCACTTTGCCTCCTGTGTATGGAGGTTAGTTTCACATGGGAACCTTCTGGGCTGTGTCCCAACAGAGAAAAGTCAACTTCAGGAAGTACCTATTTGGCCAAGAAGTTTTGATTTTTTTAATAAATACAGCTGGAAGCCATTGAAGTGTTTTGACCACAGAGGTGGTGTGATTATATTCACGTGCTTTGAATTGTGTATTGCAGGAGGTGGCAGTGGATTTAAGACTGCTTAGGAAATGGTTGAAGTTTTTGTTTTTTTTTAAGAGGGTGAATAGTATGTTGGCCCAGTAAAGATAAAGAGCAAAAAGATAGAACAAAGAGCAAAATCGGTGTTTATTTTGGAGATTAAACTGGCATGAGCACCTGGTACATTTATTGGGGAAGAGAAATGAAAGGGAAAGAATCACATGTGATTTCCTAAGTCTTTGACTTCAAACAACACGATAGGGACATGATGGTACAGTTTATTTACAAGGAAAGAAAACTGGGCTCTATGCAGCTACAGTTAGTCCTCCCTTGATGTCATTTATAGGTTCCTAGAAAATGTGGCTTTAAGTGAAACAACATATAATGGAAGAAGGTTTTCAAAAACATGGTTTCATTAACCTATGCTGGGGATAATTTTTCTCATTAGAAATGGCATTGAATAAAACACTTTTGGAGGACCCACTCTACTGTGATGTTTGTTTGAAAATTATTTTTACAACAGATATGAATTTCATAACTTGCTCGTTCAAAAGCTTGATCATACTTGGCAACTACACAAGAAAGAAACGAAAGTTCAAATTATCATTAGTATGGTTTCATTTCAGTGCATATCAGTGAAGTATTAATAGCCAGATGAATGTCAGTGAAATTGGACCATATGTTTCTCTTCTCTCTAAACCCATTTTGTAACTTACTCTAGTTTAGAAAAGCAAGGAATTCTCTCTTTTTTAAAATTAAAATGTATTTTTGTCATTTGAGCGTTTATCACATTTGTTCATATTTTTAATTGAATTTAGAAAAATTCACTATCATATATAGTTCTATCAGTTCAGAAAAATGTGTAGGTAAGTTGTATAAGTACTATGAGAATCAAGGTATAAATAGTATCATTTGAAAATGATGGCATATCGCCAAATTCCAACAACTTATGTATGTTTTACTTTTCCAGAATTGTCTTACAAATGGAATTATTCAGCTATATGGTTGTGATTCATCAGTGCTATTGCATTAATTAATAATTCCTTTTTATTACAGGCTGGTGTTCATTGTTTAAATGTACTATTCATTAATTAAAGATACTTAGATTGTCATCAGATTTGGTGATTATGAGTGAAGCTGCTTTAAAATTAGGTTTTCATTTCTCTTGGGTGATACCAAGGAGTGGGATTGCTGTACCATGCAGTTAAGTGTATGTTTATAAGAAATTTGCCAAACTATTTCCTATCATGACTGTGCCATTTTGCATCCTCATGAACACTATAGGATAGTTTGTTTTCCTCAATATTCTTACCATTTTCTGCTTGTTTAGTCATTTTAGCAAGTTGGAGATGTATTTTGCTTTTATGTTCTTCTCTGCTATGAGTACCTTGCTGAGTATATTTGTCAAATATTACTTATTTTTAAAAATACAGTTGTCTTACTATTACTAAAATTAGGGAGTTTTACATATTTTTCCAGTATGTGGTTAGCAAATATTTTTTCCCAGTCTATGGCTTTTCTTTTTACTGATTACTCCATTCACTTAGTTTTTTGATGCAGTCCCATTTATTACTTCTTTTATAAAGTGTATCTTTTGTATTTTAGAATCTAAAATCCAGGATCTCTTTTACAATAGGTCAAACATTATTTTTGTTTTGTACTTTTAAGTTTTATATTTATATCTATGGTCTTTGGAGGTTGCATAGATGTCACTTGTTTCAGCTTATTTTCTTGAAAAGATTATTAATAATCCATGGAACTGTCTTTGTACTTTTGTCAAAAAAGTGAATGTGTGAATATGTGTGCTTAAGTCTATTTCTGGCCTCTGTGTTCTATTAATCTATATTTTTATTTTTTTACAAATACTGTTGGTCTTGAGTACTGACATATCATATAGTAAATCTTGATATCAGGTAGTGTTAATCCTCCAAAGCTATTCTTTTCTAAATTGCCTGAATCCTTATATTTGATTTTTTGTTTATCTTCAGCTTTCATAAATGTCCTAAGCCAAACTCTAGTCATCTCTTACTAGTCATTGACAGTTTCCTTATCCTCTGCATTATTTCCCTCCATTCATTATAATGCTGCTGTATTGCTCTTACAAAAGGCTGCTTCTATTGTCTTTTAGTTCTAATGTATATCATTACTTCCTATGGTATATTAGATTTTCTTCTCAAGACTTAAATTGTTATATTTATCTGCTGGTATCTTTCTAACTACCTCTCTCATTGTTTATAATCCTCTGATTATTTTATTAATATATTTTTATATATTTCAATATGTAAATGAAATGATCTATTTTTATACAGAAAACTGTTAAATGCATTAGTTATTATTGCAAATTAAAACTACTTTATTATACAAATATAAAAAGTATTATAGTCCTGTGCAATGGATTTTGTTGCCCCCTATGTAAAATCCTTTGATTTCATAGCATGGCCAAATAAGCTGGTTAAAAAAAAATCCCTATAAGGCATGCTAGACAAAACTAGATTTCTAATTTGACCTGCTGTCCATGTTTATGGCTTATTAACCACGTTTATATATGTCCATGTTTTGTGTATTTTCTCAGGAAAAACATGATCTGAAACAGCAGAGGAGACTTTAGTTTTTAACATATACACAGTTCTTACTGTTTCCTTGTTTAGAATTTGCTGTTCCTTCTCAATGTCATTTTAAACCTAAAGATAATTCAAGACCAATAATGCTGTGTCTTCTTCCAGAAGTCCCTGAGCAATATCAACCAAAATTGTAGGTTTCTTGAAGGCATGTTTTCATCATGTGCTACTACTATTGTGTATTTCATAATGTCACATATATTTGTTTATAGAAATTTTCTCAGTTGTTTAATTATAATTGAAATACTCTAGTTTTATCGACTTAGACTTCTTACCTCAAATAGTTTGCTTATTTGATTACTTTATCATTTAAATCGTAACGAACTTGTAGTATTTTTCTCAATTCCTCAACTTATCCTCTTAAATTTAATACATCACATGTTCACAGATGTATCTAGTTGTCTTTAAATATAGATACACAGACTAGTATTTATTGATGTATATCTGTATCTATTATATATGCTGTATAGATAGATGTATCTGTGTGTACCTATAACTATAGATATGTAGGTCTATATATAGATATTTCTCTGTGTATTTTTTTAAAAAGATTTATGCATATAAGAGCTGGGGTACAGGCCAGAGTCCAGGGCGGTGAGAGGATTCACCAGAGACAGAGCAGGGAATAGAACAGGCAGACTGACTGAAACACACTGCTGAGGGGAGCAGCGGGCGAGGCAGGAGAGGTCTGCTGCACTATGTGGGTCCCCTCCCCGGCAGGCAGCAGGGATCGAACTCATGCTCAGTGGCTGAGGTTTGCTTCATAGTGTGTTGCTTAACCCACTGCGTCCCCAGGGAGCACCCCTCTCTGTGTATGTTTATGTGTATATACAAAGTTTTGTGTTTGAATTTTTAACACCTTGAAATACATATAGCCACCTTAAAATATCTTAAAATATAGAGTACCCTAAAGTACACTACCTTAAATACATACAGTTATACTAATGCCACTTATACGTTAGAACCATGTAAAAAAAATAAATACTAATTCTTATTTAGTCGGTCTCAGGTTGAGCCTGAAATTTAAAGGCTTCTCATTAAAATCATTAAGTTTTAATTAATTGATTAATTACAGCAAGCCTTGATTTACATTATGGTATATAATTCAAAGAAATAAATTTACATCTCCTCAGATTATACTGAAATCATTTAAAAGATAGTAAAGTAAACCAGGTTTGAGAATCCTTAGTCTGCTGGGCATGTATGTGGGGCATGTAAAGAATGTCTCATTTATGTAATGGAACTGTTGTTAGATTTGATATTTTGAATTAATTATAGGAGACATGTCTCCAACATTACCTAGACAATTGTATTGTATTACTTGATTATTTTTTAATAATAGGTGTTGAATAAAAATGGTTTGATTTATATTTCACATGAAGTATATACCTTTATTTTGTATAGTGGATTATATAAACTTTTAAAACTTGCTTATTTATAGCCAAACATTCAATATTCAAACCAAAGTGGTGTCATAGTATAAATGGCATTTTTGTAATATAAGTTAATTTATTTGTGACTATCCATTGTATCTCTATTGTTAATGCTAAGAAATTGAGTCAGCTGCTACAATGCTGTCTAAATACCTAGTCATGCTGGAGGAGGTAATTTTCAAGCATTACTAATATAATAAGATATATGTTGGGGATGTATTTCTGATATTATTGAGAAACAATTGATGGTGAAACATAGTTTTTTAACTTTATAATAAGAAGGATTCATTCAACAGAGATTATAGAATAAGCAGAGTAATAATCAAAAGTAAAATTAGCAACAAATACATTCATTACAAAAAAGGCATCAGGCAAATAAATGAACAAATCATAACTTATTAGGGGATAATAAGGCAAGTTACTACATTAAGAAAAATTAAAATATATTTGAAACACAAAGTTACATTAAATTATTAAAATTGTTCACTGATATTCTTCACAAGAGAATAAAATAGAAACTTCCAATTGGTTCAATGTAGCAAAAAGGTAAATATCTAAACACAAAATTAGTTATGAGACATAGAGAAACCATAGATTTAGGAAAAAATAGGAACATGATATCTGAATATTATATGTAAGTCTATGTTGCTGGGAATAGAGTAAGAAGGAAAAGCAGATAACAGTATTTGAATTCTTGAATCTAGTCCTTGGTATCTTACAGTCATTTTTTAAAGAATTTCAGAAGGCATGACATGCTAAGAAGACAAAAACCTATCAGAGGAATCTTGTATGATATTTCCCATGACTGTACTCTTTCAATAAACTAGGTAAATGAAATATAATTATTTAGATTTTTGATTTGTTTTGCCTCGTTAGAAACCGACAGTATTGCAGACAAAACAATCCAAGATGTCTTCATTTTTGCCTCTACTCCTAAACCTACAGTCAAAGATTACACATACACAAGAGTAGAAGGTCCAAAGCATTTTATTTCTATTATATCTTTAGTCTTTCTGGATTTTTCTAGAGTTCTAAACCTTAGAAATATTTACATCCAGTCAGCCGCTAAGCCTTTCTGGGGTTTTCTGCATCAGTCTTGCTTTTGACTACAGTTTTCACTTACATCCTCTTCATATCACAACCACCCTCCACCACCCACCCAGCACACACACACACATGCACGCCCTCACTGTTATCTACTGCAGATGTGCAAATGTATGCTTTTCTTTTCTAGTTTGCCGTCTTCAATGTATAGAATACAGGTAGAGCCATTGTCCAGTATGCTAGATTTACCCCACATCTGTTTTTTTCCCCCACTAGTTTTGTTAACAAAAGACAGAAATGTGACAGAGCTGAAAAGTATAATTGCTGTAATGACAGACTCCTTGGAGGATACATTTAATTTGTTTTGCAGATACCAATATAACTAGGAATTACTTTTCAAAAACATTTAGATCTGAATGTTTTTGAAAGTAGTGGCTTAACATTCTGAAAGGGTTGGCTTAACTCACTGTTACTTAGGCAATACAAATTGAGTAAAATGAAGTATTACAGAGCTCAAGTTCCTGAATCATTGCATTAGCTCAAATTCCATCTGTGTGATTACCCAGATAAATGAAGTTGGGCAAGATTCTTAGCCACTTGAGCTTCGGCTTACCCAGCTGTAAGGGGATTATAATAGTTCCAAACAATAAAAAAGTTTTAAAATTAAGGAAAAGTGGTATGAAAGTACATGAAAGAATGTTTAGGCTATGAAAATTACTTAAAATTACCAGTTATCAGCATTGTTATTTTTTTTGTGTGTGTGTTGGCACATACAGATGATTCAGTAATATTTGGAAATATTCATTTTATATAAATTAAATCCATGTGATTATCTTACTAGTCAAAATATGTAAGCAAAAATGTAAATTTCATCATTCCTTGTGTTGTGTGAAAAAAGTTAAATTCACACTTTACAAACAAGACGTAAACCTATGGTTAAAATATCCATTTCAAAATAAGAATGCACATCAGTCTTGACAGTGAAATACTGAACTATCTTAATTGAAAACAGGAACAAAACAAATGTGCATTTAATTATTGCATATTTTAAGTACTGTCTGCATTTTTAATTATTTAAGTATTTAGGAGAAAGAAGGGGCCCCCCTGGTGGCGCAGTGGGTTAAGCAACACACTATGAAGCAAAGTGCAGCCACTGCAGCAGGAGGTCAATCCCTGCTGCCGGCCAGGGAGGGGACCCACATGGTGAGGCAGACCTCTCCTGCCTCGCCCTCTGCTCCCCTCAGCAGTGTGTTTCAGTCAGTCTGCCTATTCTGCTCCCCACTCTGTCTCTGATGAATCCTCTCACTGCCCTTGACTCTGGCCTGTACCCCAGCTCTTGTATGCATAAATAAATAAATTTAAAAAAAAAAAGAAAGAAATAAGACATGCATTGGAAGAACAGACTATTGCTATTTGTATATTGTGTAATTGCCTAGGAAACTTAAGAAAATGATTACAAACAGAATAATAATAAGATAGTGAATGTTAACATACCTATATTGTGTATCAAGAATAACTGGTTGAAACTTTCTCTAATTGCAACAAAATTAAAATTTTCCAGGGAACAAAATATATGAAAAATGAAATATAGTGACTAATGGTTAAGAATTTGGCACTATAGCGACAGATTTAAATCTTTAATTATTAGTTAACATATTGGTACTCTCTACAGGCATATGCTATTTACAAGAATTTATCATGCAAAAGATTTAGCCTGATGAACAACTCTGAGTTGGGTAATGTAATATCCATTTTACAAGTGAGGAAGCTAAAATACAGAAAAATCACAAATAATATGGTTAAGATCCTAGCTGATAACTTGTAGAGACTGCCTACAAAGAAAAATGTGGTTGCAAAGCTCATCCTTTTAGGAATGTCAGATGTCTGGAAGTTTCAGATTACTCATCTTTAAAATAGAAATAATTACAGCATTGTTACATGGGTTATATTATTGCCTGTAAAATGCTATCTGATATATTAGGTACATTATATAGTGAGTCCAGCTTTTGTTAAACATATCTAAAATGATAATAATCCTGAATAAGAAGATTTGTTATATGATAGCTTTCCATTATCTCCTAAATCAAAATCCAATGCTTAGTGTAACTTGAAAACAGAATTAAAGTTTATTTAGATGTACAACTGCCTTTTGCTTTTAGTAAAGATATGATTTATATTAGAGAAATTATTTCCTGTAAAAAAACATAGAACTGGATAAAATGTAGGACACCCAATTTTCAAGTTTCGACCAACAGATGCTATATGGATATATAATCTATAAGAGGAGAGCTATGTAGCATACCACATAGTGACCACAGCCTCTTCCCTGAGGATAACATCCCTACCTTGGAACAGCAGGATGGAACTTGAGCACACCGCCACTGTGCTGAGGATGCTAACTTAAAAGTTCAGGGCAGAAGGAGCAGGAGCATATATAGCATGGGGCAAGGGAGAAGAGAAAGCTGTGCACATGGAGGGAAATGAAGTCACTCTGAGGGTCTTCAAACTTTGGCTGAAAGTGAGCTAAATAATCCTTAGGTCAAGGCAGCTGGTTACCAGAAAATGATTACCAGGGGATGGGAAGTTGAACTGGATATCAGAGTGCTGGAGACACAGAATTCTGGTGCAATAGGACAGGGGAGATTTAGGGATTTGTAATATGCTACTTCATCTCATCAGTGTCTTCAAGCCTGGTTTCAGTATGTTACAGAATAGTTTTTATTTTTGACATTTATATTTTCCATTTCTTTCTGCATTTTTTGTTAAGAACAGTATATATTCTTAATTGCTTTTTTAGAGTCTTTAAAATTTTTTTTGTTATTAAATTAACATTAGTTTTTAGCACCATATATTATGATGGGGGGACTTATATTGATACTTCCCAGATGCATGTCACCAGACTACATTCATCAAAGAACCTACAATCCTTTATCATAGACCATTGGGGGCCATTCCATCTTGTGTTCCTATTCCCACCCCTTTCTACGTGCCTCAACCCATAATCATATTTCCAGTTTTTGTTCTTGGCTTGACTCTTTGTTTCTCTATATCGCACATGTGAGTGAAACCGTCCAGTACTTGTATTCCTCCTTTTGATTTATTTTGCTAAGTATAATCCCCTCCATGCTACTACAAAAAAAAAAAAAGGTTATGTTTTTCATAGCTGAGTAATATTCCTTTGTGTGAATATACACCTTAAACCACTTATCTCTTTGGGTACGCAGGTGGTTTCCATAGTTTTGCTATTATTGTAAATATTGCCGCAATGAATATAGGAGTGATATATGCCTTCATTTTAGTGTTTATGCATTCTTTGGATAGATACCTCATTGTGGAATTGCTGCATCATTTGGTAGATCTATTTTTAATACTTTGAGAACTCTTCATTTTGTTTTCTCTAGGGGTTTGACTAGTCTGTGTTGTCTCCTATGGTGTGTAAGGGTTCCTTTTTCTCTACACTCTTAAGATTTGTTTAATTTTATCTGTTTGATTGCTTTTTTGATAGGATTCATTCCCACCAGGTGTCAGGTGGTATCTCATTGTGATTTTCACTTCCTTGATAAAAAGTGATGGTGAGTGTTTTTTCCCATGCCTATATCTTCTTTGGTGAGATGCCTATTTAGCTCTCTGTCAAATTTATGATTGGGTTATTTTCTTTTTGTTGAGTTGTAGGGATTATTTGTAGATCTTAGATATCAACCCCTTGCAGATGTATGGGTTGTAAATATTTTCTCTCAGTGATATGTTTTAGTGATACTTTCTTGCCCAAATATACCAGGTTATTATATTTTCTGTTGTTCATGTTATCACAGTTAAGAGTTTTACCAAACATTCCACTATTTTATAATAGAGATATTTTTTCTTTACCCTCTAAGAAAAATTTCCTTATTACCCTTGCATCTTCCATGAATAGTCTTCTTAATGGTATTCCTGTCTCTGTCTCCATTAACCATCCAGTCTTAAAACTGTCATACAATTTACTTGTGCACCACATGACACCACCTAGTGTCAATTTTTATTCCAGTTATTTCTTTAGAATAAATCATGTGGCACTTAGCAGGTAAAAATAACATGAAAGACAAATAACATGTTGTGAGTGTGTGACTTTACTGGGTTCTACTGAGCACTTGGTTTCTCTTAGTAGTTCCCATCAGATAATGGTCAGGACATTAAAGCAGATTGACAACTAATATTAAGTGGCCTCTGGTCTTGACCTTGCTATCTGACAAAGTGACTCTCTATGGACTACAGACTATGTGACCTTTCCTATGGCCTAGATTTACCACACAATTGTGGCTGGTAGAGGCTGTATCTCAATGGCAAGTATTCCAAGAGTTCAGAAAGTAAAAGGCTCTATGAGCTAACTTCACTGTGTTTTATAGGTCAAAATCAAGGCACAGGACCATCCATATTACAGTGAAGCATACTACTTAAGTATATGATCACTAAAAGGTGTTGGTCAATGTGAAGAAGCTTTTGAGATAGTAGCTACCACATAAAAATTATTACTAACTTAGTTTTACTAATAACAAATATGCTATTTTGAGGCTTTAAAATTCTCTAGAAATAGATATAAATCTTAATGTAATTTTTGAGTGGTTTTGAATTTCTAGAAATAAGAATATAAATACTGTCATGATTTATATGTGAATATAATTGTTTCATTAACCAGAAATTTGTATCACTTTGTCTTTTTACTTTTGTAGCTTAAAAAATAAGTATTATTATTGGCTTTAGAGATGTTAAAGTATTATCAGTTTCCTTAAGATTCTCAGAAAATGTCTATCGTTATATTTGACTAAATAAAAAAATGCACATACATAGCATGGTTAGGCATTTAGCAAGTACCAGGACTCTGTAGCTTAAATAAATGATCCTTTTCCAGTTTTCTTAAATTCTTATCCTATTTTTCTCCAATATTCACTTTTATTTCATGTACATTGTAAAGATTAATAACTTAATTAAGAGGCATTACAGGGCATTTTTAATTCTCAAAGAGATGTGATCCAGATGATAATGATAATAGTGTAATGATTATTTTCAAAGGGAATTGACCTTTTTAGGTAACTGATTAATGGTGTCTAAATTTAGTCAACTCTACTGTCTTCTGAAATAATAATTCCAGTCTTAATGGCATCAAGGTTTATCTTATTTTTACCGTCTTAGAAATTTCTGAGTTACCTCTTGCCAAATGGAGGAGTAGAGAATGCCATTATTCTGGACTCTGAGTATAGATTCTCTAAAAGAAGACATGAATACTGAGGTTTTGCACTAATGTCAACAGCTAAGTCACTAATGTCACCAAGATCCTGAGTGAACAAGGAAGTGGAGAGTTGTATTTCCTCCAGTGCTTACAAATGGTCGCCGTGTCCAGATATAATAAACACAAGGAAAAAGAATATAGGAGCAGAAAATGATTTCCTTTTTGAAGATTTATTTATTTCTGTATACAAGAGCTAGGGCACAGGCTAGAGGTGTGGGGGGTGAGAGGATCCACCAGAGACAGACTGGGGAGCAGAACAGCAGATTAACCAAATCACACTGCTGCGGGGGGCAGCGGGTGAGGCTGGAGAGGTCTGCTGCACCACGTGGGTCCCCTCCCTGGCCAGAAACTGAACTCTCACTACCATGCCTCGGATGCTTCACAGTGCAGCCCTCAACCTGCTGAGCCACCAGGGAGGCCCCAAAATGATTTCCTTTAATTAGGAGTATATAAAATATTTCATTTTATCTGCTTATATTTTCTAAGTATTTAGCTGTAAAAAAATTAATAGCAAATAAAAACCCAAAAAGAAGACAAAAAAGTAAAGAACATTTTATATAAATTAGTAAGCTAAAAATTATCCTTTAAGTAAAATTGATACATAATATAATCAGAATGTTTAATGTTGTTATAAGAAAACAAAGATTCCAGAAGCCTTCAATTACAGAAAACATAGATTGTTTTTGTTTCTGTAGTATAAAAACCTGACTATTTTGAAGAATGGAGCATTTCATAATTTGAAAAAAGGAAAAAATTTTTCCTATGATTGCTTTTAAGTAGTGACAGGCTTCTAAATCTTTCTCCTTATATAGTTGTCATATTACTTATCAGTATAATTTATACTTACCTATAAGGATGTCAAAACACACAACTTTATGATTAAATTTATTTTATGACTTTGTCTTTTACATGATTAATGTTGTGATTAAAGGAAATAATTCAGCAAAGAATTAAAGAGGATCTCGTCCTTAAGAGTTGTATTTGCTTATAGATGGATTTTTTTTTCCTCTAGCAATTTTTTTTAAATAAAGCTAAAATATTAAGAATAAAGGAAAGATTCGTTGGCAACAGGCAAATCTTGCTTATAGATGTTTACTTCACTGAATACATGGTATATTCCTTTAGCATTAAAGGGGCTTTTCAAAAAGTTCTATTCAAGTGATCTTTCTTTGTCCTAGGTCAGTATTCATTTTTTCTTAACAAATTTATGCCTAAAAAATTTACATATAGTATATTATTCTACCTGGTTTACCTCACAAAATATACTGAATTTGAGAGCTATAAGTCCAATCTAGTGGTCAAATACCGACTTTGTGGAGATAAGCAAGCCATTTGAATGTAGACCTTGGTATTATCTCATTTGATAGGTATAATGATTTGAAATTCTATAATTAGAATTTTTTTAAAGATACTCCCTTCATGTTAAAAAACTTAAGTGATTTTCCAATTATCACCTGGGTGTTACTAAGAGACTAAAGGTGGAAAAGAAGATGTTTTATATTAGAGTACTTTCCCCCTCTGTACATAGCTCCTTTGCCAATGTGTTCAGTGTTGAAGACTTTACAAGTGTTTGAAATGTGCATTGCAAGAGAAGGGGGTGTGGAGATCAGGCTAAAAGGCAAGATGTAGCCTGCAGAAGATGAATTACCCATCTTTGATTCAGGGATTATATATTCATTCAATTTGTCATGAATCATGGATGTTAACAGTTTGCTAAAGATGAATGCTAGGTTGTCATCAGGAATCCCAGCATATCGTGATTTCTTAGACTTAGAAATTTAATGACACAATTGAGAAAGAAAATCAGGTAAAATTCAGCTTAAATGTCCTTTTCTCTAATTTGACCTTCATCACAAATATAAAGAACTCATGAAGCTCTAAGGACCTGGAAACCTGTACCTATGAGGGGAGATTTCAATTTAAAAGGATTATGTTCCCAAATGCCAGAGCTGCCAGCAGCTATCTATGGGAAGCTGTTTGGGGACATTGTTCCTAAAATTATTGCTTCTAGCAGATGGCTTATCCACAAGTGAGGGTGATTCAATACTTAAAATGATGAAAAAGATAGGACTTTTGGGGGTGAAAGACACTCACAACACCCAGCTTGTTGAAACCCTTATATTGATATAAAATCTCCACAGTTAGAACAGTAATGGGAAAATACTTTCTCTCACAAAGTGCTTTTTACTCCCCAAATATATATTAAACGTCACTGAGGACATTGTGAGCCATGATGAAAATAATTTTCTATTTTTTTTCAAATGCTAGATTATCTGTTCTCATACAGGCACTAATGTATTAACTTCAGATTGTAATATATTCTGTGACAAATGCTTTTGCGATAATGGTTTGTTCTCTGCTGAGTTCTGGGTAGCTTACTGAGACAGTATCATGTTAATTAAAATGCACCTAGGAAAGTATCACTGTGGTCAGGACTTCAAAGATGGTTAAGACAAATTAATATTGTTGAACCCAAGAGATATATTACAAATTCCTCTTTATGCTTCCTTTATTTCTTTCAAGGACGATTTACCCCCTACAGACATAACTGATCTTTTAAGTTTCTTTTGATTCCTCCTGAAGAGTACCTTAATTCACTACCTAGCAACTTCAGATACTTCTTTGCTGCATGATACTTTTTGAACCCAAACAACATGAAAAAGCTCTATTTCTAAATTCATACTGAGAATTAGATATCAGGGAAAATTTAAAAGAAGTAAGTTATATTAATAAAACTTCAACAACAAACTAAAATTTGACTTGGTCATGACATTAACAAAATGGATTTAAAACATATTACTCATGAATACAATTAGTGTTCAAAATACTCACTGGAAGCAAAAGCCAACTATTGTCAGAGGGTAATTCAAGGTTAAATTTAGTATTCCTTGTTTTCTTAATATTCTTGAATTGTTATTTATAAAATAGTTATGAGGTAGGTGATAAAATTGCAAATGTTTATTCTTTGAAAAAAAAAGATAGCTGATGAAAAGACATTTTTCATTCTCATAACTTGTCACCAGGGATAATTCATATTCCCAGATTTGAATAGAAATTGAAGAGTCCATAGAAATGGAAAAGGAGAGATGAGAATTGTTCTGTAAATGAGTATGTTTGTGGTATTATTCAAACAGTCAAGTCAAGTGTTCTTTAGTAATTACAAGCCGACTATTTGCCATCAAACTACTGTACTTGCTCCATTCTTTACAGAGATGTAGCCATGGGCATATGAGTTCATTTCCTGGAGCCTCAGTATCCCGTTATAGATTAGGGAATATGAAAGTAGCTCACTTTAAGGATTGTATGAGAATAAAATAAAATAAATGATATCAAGGGTTTAGTTCAGTGCCTGGCACAAGGTAAAACATAGGCAAATTTTCCTTATTATAAATAATTAAGATCCATTTTGGATCACTGGTATTCTTCCATTTGTTTTCTTGTTTCCCTATTGCTATGTAACTGATTTTATTCTCTTGAGAATAATAATTTTGAAGTCTTTTCCTTAAGGAAATTGAAGGTCAATATCATGTAAATTGTAGTCATGTAAATAAATTGTTGTCTGCTCAAATATGGTTTACTACAGAGCTGTACCAGTATAATGCTACAGGAGGTAATTATTGTAACAGCTATTGCCTTAGCCATAGTGCAGAAAAGAGTTAACATGAGAGATGGATTATTAGAAGGACCTGCTTGCAGGGTTTACCATTGACTGGCTTGAAACATCCCCTGAGTGATTAGGTGCTTCTGAGTATCTGGAACAGTGAATTCTATTGTCCAGCCTGTCTAGATTGTGCACATTGTGATCAGTGTTGAGTACTTACTTTCCTTCTGAGAGTTTGGGATTTTGATGCTTGTGGCTGATCATAAAGGCAGAGCATGTTGTATTCTCAGTCACAATAAAAACCATGGGTTCTGAGTTTTAAGTGGTCTTCTCTGAGCAGGAACACTGCAGAAGTGCTGCTGCATTTTGTTGGTGATGGAAGGAGAAAATGGGAAGCCTGTTTATGCTTTCCTTGAGATTCCAAGTAGCTTTTTTTCCCCCTTTGCTGGCTGCTGTAGTAAACTATTGCTGTCAGTACAACTGTCCTCTTTTGTACTTTGTGAATATTTCTAGTAAATCACCAATATTTGGCTATGGGGTCCCCAAAATAGGTGCCCTCAATTACACTGTGTAAAATATCATACAGCTAGAGATTATGTTAGGAATGTTTTTTTAAGATTTATTTATTTATGCATACAAGCACTGGGGTACAGGCCAGAGATGTGGGGGGGGGTAAGAGGATTCACCACAGAGAGTGGGGAGCAGAACAGGCAGATCAACTGAAGTACACTGCTGAGGGGAGCAGCGGGCACAGCAGGAGAGGTCTGCTGTGCCACGTGGGTCCCCTCCCTGGCAGGCAGCAGGGATTGACCTCCTGCTGCAGTGGCTGCGGTTTGCTTCATAGTGTGTTGCTTTTAAACCACTCTGCCACCAATGAGGCCCAGGAATGATTTTTAGAATATAGGACAGGGTCAGAATTATCAGTTGGTTTGTAGTTTAAGAAAATGATTCCTCTAGGGAGAGCTCTACATAAGGATTCAAAGATAATGTGGAATCTAGTAAATATTTTTGTTTCTTTCTTCTGTGTGGTCCAATATGGCAACTCCCACACATGTGACTAGTGACCACTCATGGAACAGTGTTAGGTTAGAAGTTTCTAATTTTCCCTGCTAGATGCATTAAGAGACAATGGGTGGAGACTGTGCTCAAAGACATTATTCTAATATTTAAGAACTTGAAACTGTAATTTTTTATTGCTTTCCAAAGCTGTGTTTTTTGTTTTTTATAGGCATGCATTATTGTATGAATGTTTTAACTATAATAACATGCAGAAGGTAATTTTTTAATGAATGAGGTAAATATTAGTACTAACATTACCGCCACATTCCAGTGGTAGCTTTGATTATACCTAAGTTGTGTGCTCTTCCATTTGGATACTTCATCTTTCTTTCTTTCTTTTTTTTTTTTTTTTATACATTTGACATCATTTGTATTCCCCAGGGAGTACCCACCACCATTCCACCCGTGCACCATCATCTCTGTCCCTTGTGCACTTTCTGCCCTCATTCCGTCTTTGCCCTCCCCTCCTTCCCCTCCCCCCATTGTCTTTGGTTTATCTTGGCTTTTTGGTCTTGTTGAGTTTTTGTTTGCTTTTGGTTATAAATCTCATTCTTCCTTGAAAGTAATTGCAGTTCATTAGAAATATGTCTGACTCTCATGTTGGTGCAGGGAAAACAGAATATAATCCTGGTATATATTCTGATACTAGGAAATAAGGAAATGCTCCAAGAATGAATGGAGACAAATCCAAATGATAGAGGAACCAATTTTTAACTCTGGGACAAACTGAAAATCAATAGAGAGAGAGAATATGAGAGAGAATGAGATCGAGATCTAGACTCCAAACATAAGAGGCTACAACTGAACCACACCCAGGTACCAACCCACAGGAACTATGAGAAAATAAATGTCTTAAGCTACTATGTTTTGGAGTAGTTAGTTTCTCTACAGGAAATAACTAATATTGGTAGGTGCTGTTTTATTATCAGTTTTAAAGGTGAGGAAACCAAAATTAAGTTTCTAGCTGACTTGTTGAAAAGTCTTTGTTTTAAACATTCACAGTAAATAAACTGATGCCTACCTTTAGCGACCTGCCTGATTCCTGTAGATATCTGTTATATTGTCATATCCCAGAATGCCCTTTACTTTTGACAAAGTCCAAGAACAAAATTTTTCAAGGATTATATTTGTAAGAATGCATTGATTATAAACATTTAAGCCAAATCTTCTGTGCAGGACTCATTTGCATGCATAGTGTATACTTTCAATTCGTGTGTCAAACTCACACTTTCTGGTCTGAACTCTGGAACATTTCCAAGAATTCATAGATTTTTTTTAATTTTTTTATTAAAATATTTTAAAATTTACATATACTTGCCATTAATTGTAATCCCCATGTATTCCCCATCACCATCTCACCAGTGCAC
>JAGFMF010012021.1:12210604-12256622 GCA_019455555.1 Galemys pyrenaicus
AGTGGTTTTGATTTGCATTTCTCTGATGACAAGAGAAGTTGAGCATTTTTTCATATGCCTGTTGGCCATTTGCATGTCCTCTTTGGAGAATTGGCTTTTAGCATAGATTTTTTTTTAATTTTAACAATCCCTTGGTGAAACAGTACTAGTTTATACTATTTTGACTAGATCTAGAGTCTTCTGAATTGTTCGTATTGTACACTTCAGATGTGGGGTTCTGATGGGAGTAGACTTAAATAGTTAAAGGTCACAAGGGAGTGCTTAATGCTAATTTCTTTATTTACATCAACATCAATAAAGGGGCCTCCCCGGAGTTCCTGTGTGTATGTGCCTGCTGTGCTGCTTTCTAAGCCCAGTGTCATTTTATTTTTTTATTTTTACACCAAACTTAATTTTTTTACAGGGTATTTATTACATCATCCTTCATATCTGTATAAAGTATGATTTCCCTATGAAATTCCCACTCCCAGTTCACCCATGCGCCACCACCATAGTCCCTTGTGCTCTTCCCACCCCACCCCATCCTGAGCCTTCTCCCTCCTCCTCCCCTACAGAATGTCTCCTTATCTATAGTTGCCTGATGATTTTGATTTTTGCTGTATTATAGTAATTTCCCACCCACCCTTTTTTTGGTTCCTTTATATTCCTCCTAGGAGTGAAACCATTCAATATTTTTCTTTTTATTTCTGGAAGCCAGATGCTCTTGATAGCTTCCTTCTAATACTTTTGAAGCAAAGTCGTCTAAGTTTTATAGAAGTAAGTCTATTTCACAGAATTTAGTTTTTAGTATTCAACAAATGAAGAGCTAAAGATAAAATCCAATAATATTTTCTTAGTTATAGATTTCAGAGGCACCAAATTATTTAGTTCCTTAGCCCCTATTAAGAGTGTGGGCAGTGGCCTTCCCAGAGCTGTGACTGACAGATATGCACAGTCTTGCCCAAAGTCCTAGGATGAATTTTAACATCTTAACATCTTAGGGTATCATGTTCCCTGGAAATAAGAAGACAGTTTAGTAATATATGTAATAGCAGTGGAAAAGCAATTAAAAAGTAGAGAACGAATTCTGTGGATGGTCACAAGAATCTCTGGGAATCTGGAAAGTTGGGAAATAAGGTAGATCAGCAGGAAACAATTTCCCATTTGATTATGAGATAAAATTGATCCCATGGCAGATTCAGACACTGTAGGATCTACCAACAGTGCATTGCACTGCACAGTGCGACAGTGCACAGTAGCCTCTACCGACAGTTTGGATTCCAGATGTTGCATGAAGAACTGTGCCTTTCTTACATGGAGCAAAAGGGATGCCCTTGTCATTGTCACAGCTGCTCCCAGGAAGGATGCTGTGTGACTTCTTCAGATCACTGGATTCCCATTTAAATTTCAAGAGTAGGTGCTTGAGTCCAAATTTCCAGAGAATCCCAGGCATTTTCAGTATCTCTAACATTTGCATCAATGTGGGACATTTTGCTTCCTCAGTTGAAGAAGCCCCAGCCCCCACACACTCATTAGACTTTTGGTGATGCAGAGTAACCTGAAGCAATGGCAAATGTCCATGCAATGGACCATTATTATAAATCCATTCAGGATAACAGCTGAAATGAATCATTTCAGAATTACTTTTTTAAAAAAGTAACAAATATATTTGAAGGTAGTTTCAGAAGATGGTAAAACACCACTTAAATATTTCAATAAAACTTAGTTTTATAGCCAACTTTCTGAAGTAAGTTCTATTTGTTTTAAATTTGAAATGACACAATTATGATTATTGATGTAATAGTTTCAGGGCTCACTTAATATTATAAGTCAATACAAGGTGAGTTTTAGGTTTATTTATGATGGTAGGAAAAATCAAAGTGAATAAAATGAGCCGTTAAATAGCATATTTTCTCCCCTCAATTGAAACATCCTTTGAATGTCATATAAATGAATGTCTATTAATTTTTGTTTACCACATTGTAGGCAGGAGTAAGAATTTTAGTACTTTGATTTCCATGTAAATACAGATCATTTTAAGGAATATGAAGATGAGACTATGGTTTTGGCCTTTCATACCAAAATAATGAAGAGCTTGTTCTCTAGAAACAGTTATCATCCCCACTCTTTTGAAGCAGGTTAAAACATTTACTTTTAGACCAACATAAAATTATAACATTTAAAGAAATTCTCACCCCTAGGATCAGTGAGTTCTCTAAAATGGATGACTCAAACAGTGAACCAGGGAACTTCCTGCAGTCTAAGCTCAGGAGCAGAGTTCTGTCCTATCAGTTTTCAAAAACTTACTGTAAAATTCTATGATTTATAGTTATCATATTTGTAAAATTCAGTTATAAATATTGTAAACCTTTCTTTTAAGTCTCTTCTCTTCTTAGCTTGCCTGCACATACATCTGTGCATTCACACACACAACTCTGGGACTCAGGAGATGAAAATCTGAATTTTACTATCAGTTTTCTTACATTTATTTCTTTTGAGAACAAAACTTCAATTGAAAATAAGTATAATCAATTCATTGTTAACTCAGTTCCTGAGCATGGATAGATGAGGGTAATCCGTTTTTACAACCAGACAATCGAATTGAAAGCCATATATATTTTATATATATAATATATATATACACACATACTAATGAATGGCAAGGGATTAGTGGATGGGTGGTGAGGAGTTGTCAGTTTAAGCTTAAACTCGCCAAATGATGTAATTGACTGTTCTATTTGGTTTTGGAAACCATTTTGAAATCTATTTTGATAAATAAGTTATTGACTCTGGACTCTTTAAAATCATTTCAAATATTTTTATCTTATCTGCACTCCTCTTGCATGTATAATCTGAAACAATATTGATGTTATATAATTATAGAGAATATAAATGATAGAATAAAACCTAATATAACAAAGTACCTAGTACACTGTACTCATTAGGATTAAAACATTACTATTTCCTAATATAGACTCTTCTGTAGATCAGTTATTATTGTAAAGTAATGGAATATAATAATAGTTGTGTTTTTAATTGTAAGAAAGTCTTAATTATGAGATAACATTTACCAAAGGAATTAGTCTATTCTTTTGCCTTTCTAGAAAGTACATATCATAAACTTAATAGAATCTTTATAATTTTCAAACTCTTGGATCAGGCTGATAGACAAAGTGTGACACTCTTATAAATGTGTGTAATGTGGAATCGGTAGATATGAATCACACAGTGACAGGAAGGTTAGGGTGATTAATGAGGAATGGGGGTAGGAGGCACTTGCAGAAAGTAATATTTTCATAAATTGTATGTTCTCTAAGGAGCTGCTTATTATGGCTCCTTCAGTACCAATCCCATCATTTCTTGTGCAACATGCCACATTCCAAATTAGTGCTACATTCCCAAGGCAACTCTCCTCCAAGCAACCCTTTGCTCTGCCATGGGTTCTTCAGACAAATTACTTCATCAAGTGACAGTTGTCCTCCAATTCCTCCTTCATCTCATCATAGTCTGACTCATGAATTTTCAGTTTATGTTCTCTTACTTTTGGGAGAAATTCTAGAGCAGTTAAATCACTCCTAAATGGACAAATGCTTAATTTCAATACTGGCATTCCAACAAGACGTTTAGGGTGTTAATTTATCCACTTACACTTTTCCTCATATTTTTATACTAAAACCATATTATCACTATGAATTTACCTAAGTGCTACTAAGAGACATAACATAAACAAGTCTAACCTCATAGCTTTGTGGAAATAAGAGGCCCATAAATCAACATTGGCTGAACTCCCTTGCAGAGATGAGATGTTTCAGGAGCCTGGGCTAGTGTGAGTTCTTCCAGAGAAGGTTTACATGGGATGGCACATGTTAATAAAGAAAGGATGAGGGGGAGGGCATTTTGCTGAGAAACCATACTTGAATGCCAAGTAGAACAAATAACAAGAAAATTCCAGACACTTTCAAGGGAATAAATATATAATTCTGAAGAGACCTGTTTGTCGAAGGAAAGTCTACTCTGCAGGAATTCTTTGTACCAAAACAAATTTGGTCAAAGATTCTCTTTACTGGCTTTTATATTTTCTGCCTTTGACAGAAATGAAGTTCTTAAGGGAAATGAACTAACTTGATATGTCATCTTTTCTTCAGAAATCACTAACTGCAAGTAGAGTAAGGATTGATTTCTCCAGGTTTTTCTAGCTGGTTATTAAAATGTGTCTTTTCGTATTCCACAGTAGAGAAATGAGTGCTGACCAATGTTCCTCTAGTGTAGGACTTTCTAATTTACCACGAGAATTAAACTTTACATAGATACATACATGTAGAAAGAACACAGTATGTATTGAGTTTCAAAATCTTCCAGTCAGGGCACCTGCTAATAGGAACCCTGTGTGAACTTACTTTATGAAACCTCTGTATCTCAATTTCCTCATTTGTAAAATGGAAAATAAGAATACTTACCTGCCTACTCCAGGGGTCTCAAAGTTCAAATATAATATTATCTGAAAAAAAATCCTGTAAGTGTATAAATTATAATTGTGCTTCATAATTTTCTCTCTGAAGTATTTCATTAGCTTCCTTTGTGTTTCTGAGCACTAGTGTACAGGGAGATATGAGCCTGTGACAAGGCCTTTGCTCAGTAAACTCATATCCTTATCTCTTCAGAAAAAGTTTTACTCATTTTCAGATCTTAGTTCAAGACTCATTTCAATAATTCTTGCCTTTAACCTACAGTATAGACCAGATTCTTTTGTTACAGAATTTTGTTTCTTTTTTTTAGAGGATTTAACTTGGATTTTAACTAAATGTAATTTTATGATTACCTATTTTAATCTATTTCCACACTAAAATACATGGCTTATTGGAACATAAGCTTTATCTTTCCTGATCATGTCTTTATTCCCTTTGCTTAGATGCTACTGATATTTGCAGGATGTTCATATTCCAAAAAAATCATAGAATAAACTGCATCAGTGTTGTCTTTGTGAATTCTTTATTTTTTGTCACAAAGGTTAACTCCCATTTCTTAATTTTCAAGAAATGAGTATGTTGTATATGTATTGTCTAATGGTGTTCCAACCTCATTTGAATTCAAATTTGTTAATACTGGGTATTTGACTTTGGGCAAGTCAGACAATTTTCTCATCTCTGAATGCAGCTAATAGCTACCACACAGGAATGTTTAGAGGAATATATGGATAATACAGGAAAAGTTTTCTCTTGTGAATGGCAAATAGTTTGGAACAAAGCTAAGTTTGCTTTGAATTGGAGTGTGTTTATGAAAATTATAAATGGCAAAATGATAATTATTATAGTGATGAATTTTAACACATATATTTGCTTGTGCATTTACAGAAAGCTTATAGAAATTGGTCACTTTTATATTTAACCTTGAATGATATAATGCTCATGCTGTAAATAGTTTATAGTTTAATATTCAATTAATGCAGAGAGAATACTTTGTAACATGGTTGTTGGCAAATTTGCTTACTGATGTATAATTATTTTAACAAACTTGTTTTCTCTTGTCTTATCCCAGTTATTTAAGTTGACAAAAATCCCATGAACATGATCAATTTTAAAATTTAATATTCTTCTAATATTAAAAATTCTGTTATTGATTTTCACTTACCTTTGCCTCATTTTGTAGTTAATTAAAAATCTCATACATGAGACATTACCATTAAGATTATTTAAAAACATTTTCATTAATGTTTACCTTTGCTTCAAAGAAAACAGTCAACTAATTTAAGTGTCAGCCTAATCCTCAAGTAGAGCATTCCCAGTATATTTTGCATTCATATGTTTATATCTATAAATGCAAAGATTTGCTGAATCAGTAATGAATCTTAAGAAAATGTATCTTAAGCCTTTGAAAGTCTTTTACTTTCATTGAATCAGTGTTTTACCCAGATAACCACATTATTTAAATACATTTCCCAGAAATTCTTTTAGTTCATATTTTTTCCTGAAGAGCGATAGTTCTTGTCAAGGTAATTCTAGATTACATTAGAATATATTAGATAATAAAGATGAAATATATTAACTTAATCAGTTTGTACATTATTTTCTTCAACAAGAACTTAGGACATTCTATTAACTCAGAAATTTAGGGAATAAAGATATTTGTTTATTAAAGCCAAGCATGGCAAAATATCTCAGAATAAAAACAAGCCAACTGAAAAATGACCTTTGTATTTGAAAATGGAAAGTCACTGAAGAGGAGACATGGGGACATGAATAGGAGGAACTTGACCCTAACTCTTCCCTTGATCACAGCACGTTTATACCTAAATGTGGAGTAATCCTCGCTCCACCCAGTTCCCCCCACCTAACTATGTGAGGTGATGGATGTTATAACCAATACAGGAATTATTCTAGGTTTCTGTAGTGTTTGTCTCTCTTCTTAACTTTAGACTTTTAGAAAGTTCCTCTCTTCAGAGAGTGTTTTATTTTCAGTTAGAATACATTCTGATTATAGTAAAACTTATGGTGACAAGTTAAAGGGGTATGGAAATTTTCTGTAATCTTATTTGTCTGTCTTTCATTGATCCCATGACTCTGATCTATGATCTGCATAAACCTTGTGTGTTTGTGTCTGCGTATAAAAAGCAACAGGTAATGACACTGATCTGGTTGTCTAACCCGATAAACCTCTATCATCTTTCTTACACAATAGTTACACGGTCTGAAAAACCCCCAGTATATACTACAGGAAGACAATAAATAAAAATAGATAGCAATTTTATAACTATGTTTCAGGCACTGTTTTCAACACCTAATATAATTTGCTTCCCATTAATAACCTATTAAAAAGTTCCAGCATGATCTATCTGCATGTTATAATCAGGGAAACCAAGAGATAGATTTAAGAAAGTTGCCCAGGATCAGTAACTCATAAGAAGTTTGTCAGTGAGATGACATCTTGAGTAATTCATAAATAGAGATGGATAAATGGCCATATTAGCCTTTGTTTTACAAGATAAAAACCATGATTTTAGCTAGTTATCAATTTCATTTGTTTTTATGGAAAGGTAATATTTACCAGGTATTTTTGTCAATACTTGCTAATTGTGAGTATTTTCATTTTTATAGTAATCTCCAAATTTATATTCCACCAACAGTTACTGATGTATAAGTCAATCTTCACTATTAAATGAATTAGCTAGATGGATCTGTAAAGGTTTCTCATCAAATTAGCTTTAATTTTCTATGGATTCTGGTGGAAGAAATTACAACATTTAATTCAATGAATTATGAGGGAACGGGCTGAACTTCATTATTATTTTTCCTTTAATTTGGACATTAAAAGAATGTATTTTCCAATACAAAATAAAACATTGAAATGTCACTACTAAAACGATAGTACAAATTTGGTATTGTTTCTTTTAAAAAATTTCTTGTATCATATTTAAAATTGCTTAGACATAGTAGCCTGTTATATATATTTATTGGTGATGATCACATGTATCTTTCTATGCTAAAAGTTGGGATATGGCTACTAAAAGTCTCCCTTTTGTTCATTTGATAGTGGTCCATATTCTGTGAGTTTTAATACAAGAAAATGAATCCTTGCTCATGAGGTATCTTCTGGGAGTATATTGTAGACTTAGTATTTTCTATAAATTCCTTAAATAAGATGTATATGTAAAAGATGGATTTATTAAAAATATATTTTTATCAAGATAGTTAATTTGGTCAAACAGACCCACTACTCAGCCTACATGAAGGAAACAATCATTTTTAGATAAATGTGGTGGAATATATTATCAAAGGAGATCCACCTTTAGGCCTGAAGCACATAGACTGTAGCTGAATAAATGAGATGCACAGCAAAGTTTGAAATCAGTAATGGAAAAATCACCTGGTGTCTGAAATGGAGCAGAAAAGCAAAAAAAAAAAAAAGAACAGTGAGTGGATGCCAAGCTCAGATGTCCACAGGGAAATTGGGACCAGCTATGGGCTATATTAAGGGGTGTAGAGCTCTGTACTACCATGTATGAAATGATCTGGCCACTGATTCAAGAAATATGGGAAGCAGGACTTGAGTTGCCACAAAAAAGGAGTCACAAAGTCACACAATGTGAAATGTAGCCAAATAATTCATTCGAGCTGCCACAAAGAAATAACAAAGAGCTTTTCTCTCTTCCATTCCTTTGAATTCTCCACTCCTAATTTCATCCTTCTATACCCTTAATTGCCCTTGAGAACTGAATAAACTAAATTTCTCCTGCCTCAAGTCCTTCACACCTATATTCCTTTTACTTTGTGTATTCTTCCTTCAGAGAACCACACAACTCATTAATCCCCTTTTGTCAGGTCATTGCTCAAATTCATTTTGTCAGGAAGGCTATTCGTAACCACTGTATGTAAAATAACACCTGTTTTGCCCTGCTTTAGATTTCACCTGTTCATCTGTTTATTGTCAATCCTCCTGCATGAGAATTAGGCTCTATGTAGACAGGAACATGTTTAGCCACTTAGTGTATAGAATAAATATCATCTGGCATGTCGAGGATGGTCGATGGTTGCTATTTTTAAGAATGGGAAAGGGATATAAGGAGGAAGAGAATTAGAAAAAAAAGAAGGTAGGGAGTGAAGGAGGGAAGAAATATCTGTAAAAAGTAAGTTCAGTTCTTTAAAAATAGACACAATTATTCTGTTTTTATTGTTTAGCGATTACCCATGTTCTCACACACTCAAAAGTTTCTGCTATAATGAAGTCATCAGTGATAATGTGTCAGGTAACAGAAACATGACCTCAATATTGCAACAACATAATGCTGAGTACATTAAAATTGATGATTTAGGTGGTTATTACTGGATTTCTTCCTTAAAATCTGGAATCTACAACAGGAATTGTTAATTTTTCCTGATTTTGCTTGAATGTATAGAAGTTTGTCTTTACAAACTTTACAAACTACAAAGCATTTCTTCTCAGTCCTTATTTAGAGAGCAGGATATATTCTTGTTTAGGCAGCAAAGGCTAAAGTAGTTAATAACAGTTGTATGGGTAGTTTCTGTTAAATTTGTGATTACGTTTTCTCCTTAGAAAACGATTATAATTTGTTCCTTTCAATTATGTTTATTGAGGCAAAGTTGGTTAACATTACTTTATTAATTTTAGGGGTAAGTGGTTCAAGCTTTTACAAGTATGTTTTCATACATGCTGGATGGAAGCTCCAGCATCGTCACTATGTTCTACTGGGCTCCCTCTTACCCCTGTTGCCACTCCACCGCTCGTCCTTTTTCATTGCCTCATTTTGCAGTCTGTTATCAGTAGTTATTATTAGTCTTGTCTGACCCTTTGATTTGTTTTACTATATTCTACATAGACGTGAAACCATCTGGAACATGTCTTTCTCCTTCTGACTTAATTTACTTAGCATTATCCTTGCAAGTTCCATCCATATTTTCTTAAATGGTAAGACTTTTTTTTTACAGCTGAGTAGTATTCCATTGTATAATATACCACATTTTTCTGATCTTCGAATCTGTCTTTGAACACTTAGGTTCATAATGGGCAAATATTTGTCATAATTATAGAGAAAATGCTTTTTAATAGGTGAAAGTTTCTATAAGGGACTTGAAAATGAAATCTTGCATTCTTAACTTTTTTTTTTATAATTTTACTCATTATCAGAAATGCTGAATTTGATTCTTTGTGGAACCCTCTTTATATATTCTTGTTTTGTATCCAGAAGACCGGCTTAAATCATAGTATGTTTCCTTATACTTCATTATCTGCTTTATATTATTTCAATCATGTATTTTTAAGTAAACATTATTGTATATTACTATGTATACACGTTTTTAAGTTTTGGAGAAGTCTATCCCTTTTAAGTGTATTGATTCAGCGTGATACTATTATGATCTGTTTATATCAGCTGGAGGCCTACACCATTAAGACATTTATCATCCTTTGTTCTTTATGAAAGCTTATAGGAGAATTAATGTAGTAACATCATTTCTTTTTGTTTGTTTCTATGTGAAAGTGGGAGGACTGTCACTATAACTAATATTCTCTAAAAGGTAATGGAGGCAGGCACAGAGCTGAAAGAAGGGAGAAATAAACTCTATTTTAACCTCCCTGAAAAGTTTATGATTGGCTAAAAATTGCATTCAGACCTGATAGAGTTATAATTCAAATCTATCTACAAGCACCATTTATATTTTAATGATGGTAGCATTTTAGTGCTATTATTTATAAAAGATATAATAACTATAATAATATATAATAAACTCATAATATATAATATATAATAAACTATTATAATATATAATAAACTCAGGCTCTTTATTAATAACTGAGACAAAATTCACACTTAGATGTATTTAACTTCTTCTAGTGAGCCTGAGTCCTTTAAGACATATTTTTTGGGAATAATCTACCACAGAATTTCCTATAAATCATTAACATAATTCCTATAAAACATAACAGTAATAGTCATTAACATTAACAATGGTACGGTACAGAATTTATTTTTATTTAGTTTTCTATTTAAATTGAAAGGATATTGAGGCATAAATTCTTTACTAGTACATAGCGGGATCTGGAGAAAGATCATAGAATGATTATTCTTCAAATGAATTATGATGTAATTTCTATTAAAATGGTACTGTTAATCACAAGAAGAAAATAATTATTAAATATCTGTTAATATTATAGATTTGTGTGTGATTTACTGGATAAATTATTGACTATCTGAGATGATATTGGGGCTTTAGAACTAAGATATATAACTTTATCCGACTATAAAATAGGTTCTCTGCAAGAGAAAAATGTTGAAAAATTTAACATTTGCTAAAGATTTGATGTTTAGTAGACATAAGAAATATGATAACTACTAATTCAAAGTAGAAATGCCACAATTTTCTGAGATATAGAAATTGTCTAAATACATAGCCACATGAATTTTTTCCAGATGTGATTAAAATGTTTCAGAAAGATAGAGTGAACTTTTAGACAAATGTTTATCCTTCAGAAGGTCTGTATTTTCTCCAAACTAAGAGAGCAAACAGAAGTTCACTCTCCCATTCTTTCTATATCAAAAGAAGTCATGGAAGATTAGATGACTTCTCTGTACAAGATATATACCTGGTAGAGAAAGTGAGAAAAAAATTAGTAAATAAAGGAGGCTCCCATATAGCCTGTCAGAAAGCCTAGGGAGCATCAACATAAAACATCTGCTTTTACTACCAGGTCCCCGGGAGGCCTAGGGAATTAGGAGCATCTTTAAGATAATAGTGCAAGACACCAGACCAGACACATCAAGCTAGATGCCAAATCCAGTTTTGTTTGGCTTTGAAACAGCTCAGAAATCCCTTCCCAGAAAAAGAGGTTAAGATGCAGGCAAGAAGGCAACCCCGTTGTCTCTGATTATACAGTGCAGCAATAGCTTCCTAACTGGCTAACTACTGCGTGATGAGAAATAGCTACCTGTAGGAAATAATTGACATGTAGAAAAAATATTTCAGTTCTCTAACTTGTCTTTTCCCAGAAGATACCCAAATAGTCTATCACAAAGGTTAAACTATATTTGTGCTGTCATAGACCAGAAAGATGGACTCACAAGTTGAAGCAATACTTACAGTAAATCTGAGACACTGATCAGGAGTAACCCAAATTCCTCAACAGGAAGCAAATCAATGGGGAATCAGAGAGATGCCTCTATTAGGAATCTGATCATAATAGATAAAATATCATTCATTCTCATATAAACGATTGGAAACAGTCTATGACTAGCATGGTAACACAAAAGTTTTTAGAGATTTAACTCTTCTGACTTTTTTTTTTTTTAAATTACTTATTGATGCATACAAGAGCTGGGGTACAGGCCAGCATCATGGGAGGTGAGAGGATTTACCAGAGATAGAATGGGGAGCAGAACAGGCAGAATGACTGAAGTACACTGCTGAGGGAGCAGTGGTCAAGGCAGGAAATGTCTGCTGCACCATGTTGGGTCCCTTCCCTAGCTTGGGATCGAACTCGTGCTGCCGTGTGGTGGATGCTTCACAGTACGGAGCTCAACCCGATGTGCTACCAGGGAGGCCCTAACTCTTCTGACTTTTGTGGGGTTTTGGTTCTATTTTCCAAGGTTATTTATGGCATAAGATAGCTTCTGATGCTCCAGCTATCATGTCTATGATCTTAGCAACAAAACAGCAGAAAATGGAAAGAGAAAAGGTCATGTAGCATAGGAGAGTCATTTCTTTCTATGAGCCTTCTTAGAAGCCATAGGCAACATCTCCTTACCATTAGTGTTAAGAACTTAGTAATATGAATACACCTAGAATATAATTTCTCATAAATCAAATTTTATTCAGAACTTGCTGTCTTGAATAAAAAGTTTGGTACTTTTCTCAAAGAAGTTAATGGATACATAGTAGGCAACAAGAGACTCGACCACAGAAATTAAAATGAGGGCAACGCATAAAATGTGTAAAGGACTGGGGTAACTAAGTGAAATATCAAGAGATCTAAGAGCCTAAATCTTTTATGTGGTTAAAAACTGAAAAAAATTTAGAAGAACTAGCCAGTGTAAGGTGTGAGAATAAAAGGAAATTCAGCTACAGAGATTAAAAAATCATTCTATTTCTTTAAATTTCTGATTCTTTAATTTCAAATGTAGTTATTTGATGAAAGATTTCTTCACACTGGCAAAAATGATGGATACAAGTTTGGTTCTTATTAATAATGTACATCAGATTTAACGATACTGATTCCAGACCCTGTCTGGAGATTTGAGACAGTATGGCTGTACAGTGAGGCTGGGTTGACAAAATTCCAAGGTTGTCTAAAGTTACTAAGTTTTGGGGGAAAGGGAGTAATAAGACATTATGCTAGAGTAAGCATATTAGAATACTGAAATTGACATTGGAAACTTGTTAACATAGATCTCATTTGTTGTACTAAAAGAAGCACAAACTCAGTAATAGCATGTTCAAGTTTCAAACCACATACATTACTAACCACTTAATGCTTAACTATAATTTTTACTACTCACACTTAATTCATACCCAATGGTCATTATCTCAATGGTCAACCTTTACCCAAAATAATTTGCATTTTTTTTGCAGGAGTTTCAGAGTATTTTATATTAATGAACTGGTAAAAAACAAATTGCTCATAAAAAAAAATGGTACTGGCTAATGTTCCTGTCCTATATACTGTATTTGATTTCCCTTGTCCTTTGTCAACTAAATATTTTGTACTCTTGGACTTACTGAAAAAAAATGCTACAGGTTTTTGTGACTTATTGATAGACATTCTAATTATCATTACACTCAGTCGCAGTGAACAATCGTTTAATATTATCATCATTAATCATCTCGTCCATTCCGCTAGTCTGTGACTTCTCTTATGCCACCTCGCCATAGAATACAATACAAGACATCAATTTATATTATGAAATATCCTTTCTTATAATATTTCATCACTTTAGAAAATTAATGATAAATATATCTTTAATAGAGTTGTTTATTTTTAAAACAAACTAAAATGTCTAACTGTTGTTTACAGTGGCCTGGTAAGGTTGTAACTTACTATGTTTATTTCCCCAACAAATATTAAGATTGCTTCATGACCAAAAGCATAGGGTCCATGTGACTGTGTGTTTTCCTGAAATAATTGTTGCTGTTTAATATTTCATTCTTATTAACAAGTAAACAGAAACTAACATTTCTTGTTATTTCATACTTAAATATTAATTTCAGAAACTTATGAATTTGAAAAATCAAGAATGTTTTTCCCAAATTTAACATTATACACTTTTAGTAGACATGGATTAAACAAATTCAAAATATAAGAATTTTAAAGGGTAATAAAAATCTCATTTAAAGTTCCTATTATGGAACTATGTCAAGTAAACTATAGATTGTCAATATAGGTTATTTTTTAAAACAACTTTACCATTAATCAATGAAATGTATAACTATAAAAGGTTAAGTTAATAGAATATAAATATATAAATGTAAATATAAAAAATAAAAGGTAAGGCTAATAAAATAAGTTGTCTCAGTTTACTGCCTAATATGTCACATACATATGTTCACAGGAAAAAAAATTAGCATGCTCTTGTAGAAACATATATTCCATTATGTCAAAATGACCCCAAGCCTTTGCTAAATATTGTAATTATATCTTTAAATCTCTTAAAAGAAGTAATTTGAGGTTTTAGTTAATGTAAATTACATGATTTTTTAAAACTTAAACCAGGGCCTCCCTGGTGGCACAGTGGGTTAAGCAACGCACTATGAAGCAAACCGCAGCCGCTGCAGCAGGAGTTCGATCCCTGCCCCCGGCCAGGGAGGGGACCCACATGGCACAGCAGACCTCTCCTGCTGTGCCTGCTGCTGCTCTCAGCAGTGTGTTTCAGTCAGTCTGCCTGTTTTGCTCCCCACTCTGTCTAGTGAATCCTCTCACCTCCCTGGACTCTGGCCTGTACCCTAGCTCTTGTATGCATAAATAAATCTTTAAAAAAAATAAAACCTAAACCATGTGTTTAAGACAAAAGAAACAATTCATTTGCATGAAATTCCATTACCAAGGGCTTGACTTAATCCTGTTATTGCCTAATATATGTTCAATTACAGTTCTAGTTAGAACATAAGGCACATAAAGGCAACTGTATAAAAATCACATACGTTTAGTTTCTGTAGTAACCTAACTTATGCAGCAAATCCATAAACCTCAAATTCTTATGTTAGTGGTAAATATTGTTGTACATATTTAGTACAACAAAGGACATCTAGTATTCTATATAATACTTAAAACATGAGGTATTCCAGTTCTGTCTGGTTTTAAGTAGTACACATGTCCCTTAACTGGTGAATAAATAAATATATTTTGGAACATTCATACAATAAAGTATTTCACAAAAAAATAATGAGCTTCTGACATGAATAATATGAGTGAATCTAAGATGTATTATTCAAAGTTGAAACTAAATTCTAAAGGCTGTGCATACCATATAAAATATTATATTGATAGCCTGGAAATGGTAAAACTACAGGCAAAAAAGCCTATCAGTAGAGGTTGCCAGAAGTTAGTGCAGGAGGAGGAATTTTTTCTACTGTTGTCTATCTTAATGAAGAGAATTAATTACACTAAAAATGTGACTTTTGGCCTCTAAGTTATACATTAAAAAATGTTAAGGCAAAACCAAAAAAAAAAAAAAAAAACACCTGGACATTACATTGTAAATATGCAAGTAAGGTGACATATTTGCAAAGCAGGTAACATAATGTGTCAGAGTACATAAATAATTACATATCAGTAAGGATAAGCTACCAGAAAACCCATCCAATTAAAAACCGTGTCATTTATACTCAGAGAAATTTCACAAAATGAGTAACGGAATGGCCAATGAACACTTCTAATCTGAGTATTACAAAACACAGCCAACAGTGAACGTTTTCTTCTGCCTAAACACTGTAGAAGTGATGTCAGTAAGAATGTGAAGCATGTGGAGAAGGCACAGGAGGAACATGTGTTCGAGAGAGCATATTTGTGATACATTCTTTTTGGATAAATATCTTTTAGTGTCTAGTAAAACTGAAAGTAGAAATATTCAAACACTCAAATTCTGCTAAGTATTTCAAAGATATTCTTCAACTTGAAGAAAGGGAGTATATATATACTGTTCAGCAAAACATTCTTACAACAAGGAAAATTGGCATCACCAAAGCTGATGCAGCCATACTCTGAGGTATTAATACCTCAACTCTCTACCATGTCTTCTTTTAATATTTAACTTAAATTATTATTTTTTAATCCACTGAAGAGCTTTGTGTTACTAACCCAAGATAAATGTCTGAATTATTATCTCACTTAAGCTCTTTACAGAATATGATGTTTTAGAGGCACTTATACTACTTTGCAGTTCTCTAGTTCATACTTTTTAATAGTATCTTCTTTTTATATTTTTTTCTTCTCTAGCCACTTTCTTTACCCTATTCTTTAATATTGGTGTTCTACACATTTGTGTTGGGCCCTTCAATTATATTTAACCCCATGAAAATTTTCAATATCATTATTTCTATTCCCACTTTTTTGTTCATAAATCTTAGCATTAAATAAATAAATCTTATATACATATATTTAAGATTTATTTATTTATGCGTACAAGAGCTGGGGTATAGTCCAGAGGTGCTGGGAGGTTGAGAGGATTCACCAGAGACAGAGTGGGGAGCAGAACAGGAAGATAGACTGAAATACACTGCTGAGGGGAGCAGCAGGTCTGACAGGAGACGTCTGCTGCACCATGTGGGTCTGCTCCCTAGTGGGGGATCAGACTTATGCTGCTGAGACACTGAAGCTTCATGGTGTGGCGCTCAACACACTGTGCCACCAGAGAGGCCCAGGTCATATAATTTTAGGTTCTGTTTCACTGCACACAAAACATTCATCTAAATATTCAGTGAACAGCTCAAATCTATCAAAACTGACCACTTTAGCCTTCTAAAATGTGCTCCTCCCTCCCTCACTATTACATATGGTACTGGCTATTTGGTTACTTGAGTCTTCAGTTTCTTTCATTTTCGTCTACCATAAATTTTTTTTCAAATTTTTTTGTCTTTATACCTTTTATCATGATTTTGGTCTAGTTCAGTAGAACTAGAAATTTTTCTGAATTTTTGTTTTAATAATTGTCCGCTAATTATTCTCGTTTTCTGACCCAGCCACTGTCTAAAATGTTAGTAGAGTCTGAACTTACTGAAACAATGAGACATTATAGATCTTGTATACTTGAAAATTTTCATGACTTTTCTTTTCGAATTACTTGACATGAAATTAAGACATTTCCAGATTTAGTTCTTGCCTATCTAATCTCAAGATCCCCCTACATAGCATGAGGTAATCATTTACGTATTTGTTTCTTCCTTGGAACCACAAGTGCCTTGTTGATGAGGTTTATGTAATCACTCCTGAACTCCAACTCTAGGAAAGTGTCCCACATCTAAAATATATTCAGAAGGTAGTAATTATGTAAATTTATTTTAATAAAAAGATGAACTAATTTAATAAAAATAAAAATAGAATATAATCTCAAACAGAGTAAACATCGCTATCAAGAATTAGCAAATGAGTGCTAATCTTTAATCTCTTAGTAGTGAGTTGTGTCATTTTCATCAAATTAGGTAACTAACTTTCCAGGTCCTCCATTTCTTAGCTATAAATTGATTTTTGTAGTGATCTTGAGTGATTTCTCCTGCCTCTTCTAGTTCTTTATATGTGACCTGATACTCTTCCGTAAATTACTCTTGGTAATTTAATGAGACGCATTAACTTTTCAGGCCTCTTAGGAACGATTTCCTTTGCTCTCAAACATAGCATTTCACCCTAGTGTCTGTCCTACATCTAAGTGTGTTTTGCCCCAGGGAATATAGACTCCTAGTGCTGCATATGCGGAGAATATTTCTCATTTCCATTGGTCTTCTGTAAAGGGGAAAATGGTGTCATAAGTCCCGTGGATTTATTTCTTGCTAACTTTAAAAGCTAAGAAATGCTTGAAAATTTATCCCCAATGTCACTGATTAGAATGTCCTGTAGAGACAAATTAATTTTCTCTAAATGGCATTTGAAAACTTGCTAAGGGCAAAGAACAGGAGAATGCAGCTCTCTGGTGAGTCATTTTATAATTTTAGGATGGAACTGACCACCTTGTAGGATAAGTTTTGTGAAACAGATAGCACAAGGTGAGTTTTCCCCAGCTCTGAGCAAAATGCCTATTACAGATTTAGAAAAAGGAAGGATAACAGTCTGGAAAATTATAGGCCCATTTAAATAACTAAATGTGCTGCAAAGATATATGCCAAGATTTTGGCGACAAGGCTTGAAAGAGTTATGGGTAAATTAATACACAGGGACCAAGATGGATTTATGAGGCATGAAATAATTACAGACAATATGAAGAAGAGTTTTATGTTAATGCAAATTGATAGTGATGCTCAGACGCTGGTGTTTGCAAATTTTGTTAATATCCAGAAAGTGTATAATAGAATGGAATTGAAATAACTAAGCAAATATTAAATCATGTACATATATAAGAAGTCTTATTTTTTGGGGGAGATGATGCTATTATTGTAGCCAACATGTTATATATTTATGATGCCAAATGCCCAACACAGAAAATGCAGCTAGTCAATGGAATGCTACCTAACTGAAAAAATATACATATGATTGAGATAACTACATTTTTATTTTCCTGTAGGTTAGCTACATGTTGAAAGTCATTATTAAGTAGCTTATACTCATTTTACTCTTTCTTAAGCTTTTTTTGTGTGATTAGAGATTGACTTTAGTCACCAGTATGACACATTTTCAGTCACACATTCTTAATCACAGGTATTGAATTAATTTAGGAGTTGCAAATTAAAAATGATGATGGTAGTGCATTCTCACTAAATTGAAAGATTTGAGTGAGATTAATGTGACCTTTTTAACAGAACAAATTAATATTTGACATATCATAGAATTAAAAAAAAAAGTTGAAATAAGTCTGTTACCAGTGGACTTGTGGGTTAGACACAAGAGTCCTCTACCAAACATGAAAGTATTGAATAAAAACATGTTGTTGAATATCCAGAAATAAGGAAAAACTTCTCATACCAAAATAAGTAAACAGTGATGCTCTAAGTGGCAACCTGAGTAGGAAGCAGTGGAAAAGTTAACTGGAAAGCAGATTGTGCAAAGTATAAACATCTCTGTCCACCTTGGCATCAAGTGCTACTAGAAAGACATACGTCACAAGGTGTATGTGACTAACCAGAGGGTTCAGGAAGCTCTAAGTGGTACCAGAACCTCTAAGATCATAGACGAGCAAATGTAAGTACTCTGTAGTTTAAAGCATCTCATATTTAGGCCATTTGGTTTCCCACTGAGAAATGTCGAGAAAAGCAGTGCTCATAATCAGATATCACAAGTACGGAAGGAAAGCAGACACAAGGCGTAAACATCAGCATAAAGAAATAATGGGTGGGCAGAGGGGAGGGCAAAGACGGGGAAGATGCCAGAGGGTGCACAAGGGACTGAGGTGATGGTGCACGGGTGAAATGGTGGTGGGTACCCCCTGGGGACTAAAAATGATGTCAAATATAACTAATAATAAAAAAATAAAAAATAAAAAAAAAGAAATAATGCATCTGATTTTTTTTTCCTCATTAGATTTATTTAATTGTATTTGACAACATTTTTAGTCTCCAGGGAGTTCCCACCCCTTGTGCTCTTTATGCCCTCTTCCCCGTCTTTGCCCTCCCCTCTGCCCACCCCCCCCCCCATGTTCCCTTTGTCTATCTTTAACCTTTTGATCTTGTTGAGTTTGTTTGTATGTTTTTGGTTGTAACTGCCCACTTCCTTGAGCTTTCTCTTGTTTTTTTTTTTTTTTTTTGTTCTTTTTTATTTTTTTGTTGTAGTTGTTGGTCTTTCACATTCCTTCTAAAAGTGAAGCCATCAGATATTTTTCTCTTGCCTTCTGACTTGTTTCACTGAGTATAATTCCTTCTAGCTCCATCCATGTTTCTATAAATGCCCTAATTTATCATTTTCAATTGCTGAATAGTATTCCATTGTGTATATGTATCACATCTTCTTGATCCAGTCATCTACTTTTGGGCATTTGGGTTGTTTCTAGGTCTTACCAATTATGAATAGTGCTGCAATAAACATGGGGGTACAGGTACTCTTTTGGATTGGTGTTTTTGTGTCCTTTGGGTAGATCCCTAGGAGTGCATCTGATATTTTCAGAAAATATATATGATATCCTGAAAGAAGAAAGAAAATGGAATCATATAAAATGCTCCATGCCATAAGGAAAAATGTGAAAGATAAAAGTAGAAAGAAGGGCAAAAAGGAGAAACCAAAACAAAATATAATAAATAGTACTCCAACTGTAACAATAGTCACTTTATGTGACAGTGGTCTAAATACACCCATTAAGATACCAGTAATATCAAAGAACAAGATCCTGATTCATATTGTCTGCAGAAAACATTAAATGTAAAGACACATTAGATTAAAAAGAAATAAAGGAATACTGAAAGATATACCATGCAAACACAGATCAAAAGATGTGTGAGCAATTATAATAATTTCAGGCAGAACAATATTGAAAGCAAGGACAGTTATCGGGAATAAAGGGGTATTGATAATAATAAAAAGATCAATACTCCAAAAGATATAATGCTTCTTAATATGTACGCACCTAGCAATAGAACATTAAAATACATGAAGCAAAAAAAAAAATAATAGAACTGTAAGGAAAAAACAGATGAATCACTATTTTAGTTGAAGACTTCAATATTCCTCTGTCAGAAATGGATAAATTGAGCAGCCAAAAAATCTGTTTTCAAGAATTCCATCAACCAACTGGGTATTATTGACATCTACTGATGACTCGACCAAATAACAGCAGAATACTCATTCTTCTCAAGCTCACACAAGACATTCTTTAACAAGGACCATGTTTCTGGACCATGGATCACACCTCAAAAATGGTTAAAGAATAGATATTAAATAATGCTTGTTCTTATGACAAAGGAATTAAAAATCAGTACCAGAAAGATAGCTAGAAAATCCCTATGTACTTGTATATGAAATAACATAACACATTTCTAAATACAATGTGGGAAAAAGGAGAAATCTCAATAGAAATTTAAAATAAGGATTTTGAATTAGGTGAAAAGAAAATAGAAAATGATCAAATTGTAATTTATCATCAATTTGAAATTATCAGTAATTGTGGGATGCAACAAAGAAGTGCTTATTGACATTTATGACATTGAACACACATGTTGTTTAACTGATTATTTACATAATATTATAAATAAATCTAAGAAAATTTCAAATAATGTGTGTAAAGGAAAACTATACTCTTCATGTATGTTTATCCTTCACTACTCGCATAGAGTACTTCACTTCTGAGACCTCTAGTCACCAGAAGCATGTATGCTTGCTTCCAACATCAGTTGGGTGTCCTAAACTTTTTAAAATTAACTCAATTCTCATCACCAATTCATTGGGATGAGAAATATACACTGTACAAAATTGAAAAATATATATAAAATTAAAGTTAAAAAAATAAAATTGTCACACTATATCCCTGGGCAATCAGACCCCACAGGTTAGGACTCAGTGCCACAAGATTGCTCCTCCCCCATATTTCAGATACCAATCACAGGTCTTCTAACCCATTGGAAATACATTAGAGGTTCCAACAACATCCTCCTCAGGTTTATGCTAAATAAATATGCTAAAGTGGTTCGCAGAACTATGAAAAACAGTTTTCTTACTAGATTATTGGTTAATTTATAAAATGATATCACCTAAAGAAGAACTAGAGGAAAGAGATACAGAGGACAAGGAATATAGGAAAGTGCATAAATATTCCATTTTTATCCCCAAGCAAGGAAGTCTCTCAGTTCCTCCTTTACCAACTCACAAAATCCCCAAACCCAGTACCATCAGGGATTTTTTACAGGCTTAATAATGTGAGCATGAGCCATCATTAATTCAATTTCCAGTCCTTCTTTTCCTGAAGAATAAAGGATGGGATGGAAAATTCCAAATGTATAATAGTGTCTTGGTCTTTCTGATGAATACCTCCAAGTCCCAATATGTAGTTGAAGTTTGGTAGGAATATTTACCTGTATACTCCATACTGATGGAATTCTGAAAAGTTGGTAAAAATTAGCAATGTTAGGCTTTCTAATTTTTAAACCTTCAGTGTAAAAAGAGAAGGTGATTCCAGGATGTGAAGATTATGGTCTTCTAAGTAGTCACTATATTGAGTTGATAGCTCAGTTATTACCTGCAAAAATTAAATCTTTATTTGCCAGTATCATCTACTATTATAATGCAGCTAGTTCTTGCATTGTTGGTTATGGTAGGATTTGTTTTCATTAAACAAAGTGATATTTTTGAAGGTTAAGTAAATTGTCAGTTAATTTCTAAGACAGTTAATTGAGAAAGTTTTACACGGAAGGAAAAAGAAAATTTCTAGAAAATTGTATAAAATTCTGATGCCAGAAGGCAGATTCTGAAGACTATGGGGGTTAAAGTTTCAATAGAATGAAGTAGCAAACTAGCTCTTACATTTTCACTTAGCATATTTGATTTCTAGTATTTTAGGGGATTCTTAAATAACCTTTCCATATCAGGTAACAGCAGACCTGAAAAGAGTGATATAACCAGAGAACACAGTAAACTAGAAAATTGCAGGTGAGATAGCAAAACTTGTTAAAAAAGAGCTTTTTTTTTTTGTTAGTGTTTTTAGAAGGTTTAGAGTGTTTTATAATGTGTTTTACAATTTCAAAGCCAATAAAAACAGAGAAATGGAAGAAGTCAAATAGAAGCCATACTTTTGGATGTCAATTAGTGCCTGTGTTAGAATGACACTTTTTGAAAGTTCAGGTTTCTTTTTCACTTGCCAGTAAGTATAGGCTTATCAGAAGACCAGTGACCCAAAGGCATTTTCTAATGGAATACTCCATATATGGCTGAAGCTTTATCCCTAGGGATTGCAAAAATCCCTAAAAATGATAGAACAAATGAACAGAAGAGAGCCATATTGGTACTCTTAAAATGTCAGGGTGACAAGTAAATTTGGGTTCTTCTAGACTGGCAAATAATCAAACATTAAATAGATTTATAAGAGAAAAAAGTCAAGATGAAATTTAATACAATTTATATCTCCTGTACACATGGAAGACACTGAGTAATAATGTATAACTGGCCACATGGCTTTAGAGGCTATCTTAAATAGCTCAGTTAAAACAAGGGATGTTGGCAAGTAGGAAGAGGAAGGTAAGATAAGGAGTTTACCAGGAAAGGCCCAGTAAACAAAAGTAAGCAGTTTTAAAATGTGCTCTCCACTGAAAAGATAAAGGCCTTTCCATTACATACCCTTACATTTATTTTTTCCAAAAGCAACTTCTATACAGCCTTTAGAGCCCCTCCATCCAAGGAACCTTTCCTAAACAGATATAGGTGGTAGTTTTGTGCTCTTCAAGAATTGTTTGAATGCTGAGATTTTTTAGAACATCATAAGGTCCCTCTTCTAAATTAAGTATATACAAAATTTCCCAAATCCATGGACATTTGTGTTTCACCAGTAGTAATCTTTCCTTTCCTTCCCTTCCCTTCATCCTGAACGCCTATGCCTATTTTATCTATTAGACAAAAAAACAAGAAGGGAGTCAAGGTAGGATAAAAGGATGTCTAGCATTAGGCCACATGATTGAGTTTGAATTAAATTTTCATTTTTCTTCTAAATTTTTAATGCAAACCTAATTTGGGGAAAAAAACCAAGTTTCATAGTTTGCATACCTGACTATTCATTCTTTCTCATTTTTATTCTAAATGAGCTCATCCTTGAGGTGGTTTTCAGGGGGTGGTTTTACAGTGTTGATGTTTCTTTATTCATGGAAGAATAAATCAAGGATGCTTAATATCATAATTGTCTAGAAGGCTGACTTTAATTACTTCGCGTATACTGCTAGTGTAATACTGGATTTCTTTTTCAAGTACAGGTTATTATTTTCCACAATATTTTATCAAAGAAAAAGAATTCTATCTTTTGGATTTATTGCCATATAAATTGAATGCCTCCCTGAGTTTTAAAGCCATGAGCTCTGTTCTTGAACTATTTATGGGACAGAATGGTAGTTAATGTTTATGAAAATTTCCCAAAATTAATTCTCTTAATCAGAGAATAGTCAAAATATTCAGAACACAGCCTTAACTTCTCTTCTTCTTCAGATATTTGATAATAAATTGTAACACTTGTCTAAATTAATGAGTATTAATTTGCTTATGAAAAATAATTTAGTATTACATGTTAATTTATACAATATAGATTTGAAATATTTTTCTAAAGTTTCTACATATTTTCAAATAAATACAATATTTATGTTTAAAAAACATAGTTGACACAGTTCATATAACTTTTCAGTGCATAATTCAATATATACAGTTGCTTTCAGTCTGGAAAATATGATTTTTTAAAAATGACTCATAGAAATTTACATTGAATATATAACCCTCATAGTCTAAGAAAATATGAAATTGCCACAAAATGACAAATGAATTATAGCATAAAAGGTCATTTATAAAATTTCTGACAGCTTAGAATATTAGAAGGTCAAAACTCAGTGACACATTGTCCTATGCTGAAAATATCTTGATTTAATCAATATACTGTGCAACAGACTTTTATAATTCAAAAATAATTGTACTGTCTATGAAATCAGACATTTAGATACATAGCTACCATTTCAATAAAAAGTGAATCAAACATTAGAGAAATGTAACATTTACTTCTTTGTTTTCTTAGAAAAATATGTAACTTTCCATCACAAAGGCAACTTCTTCTATTTACTCTTTAATGTTATGTTTGTACAATTGTATATGCTCAATATTAATGAAATGTCTGTCATGTGTGAAAGAGAAATATAACAATTGTATATTCAAGGATAATATATCCTTGAAATTCAGGTTTTGTTATTTTTCATTGAATGTACATTTGAAAAGATCTGTGGTATTGTTCTGTTTAGTATAACCATTTATTGCCCCCAAATACTCTAATTTTAGCATTAATAGTTTCCTTCAAGTTAGAAAGATAGTCTTTTTTCTTTATTTTTCTTTTTGTAGGGGAACAAAATTTTGCCACTCCACCAAAATATGTCTTTTTGGCAAAATGTACTTCTTGGCAAAAGGGTTGGGTGGAAGTTGGATTATGTAAAAGACATGTATATATAAAAAAAAAAAACTCTAAGGTCATCTAAAGGAAGACCCAAGTTCAACTCTTGACTGTGAAAAAGACAAAATGAGATATGTCTTTGTTTATAGTGCCTGTCCAGGTAACCACCTTCAACTGAATTTCCCTTCCTCTTCAGAAACCCTTTTCTTTAGCACTTTGTTTATGATGGTGTCTGAACCATATGGGTGAATTGGTTAGTCTTTCTGTGTCTCTTGCATGTGTACAGGATGTATACATGTTATTATTAAACGTCTTTATTTTTTTAACATCTATGTGTCTGAAACTTACGTGGTTATTTGCCAGCCTAGAAGAATCTAGAGGATCATGGAAGGTTTCACTTGTGCCTATACACTTTTATCTACAAAGCAAAAGAACTCAGGCGTATGCAAACACTAGGGCTCCTAAGATCCTGTACCACATTGATAAAGGAGTACACAGGTGGACACCCAGGATAGAAGGTACATAATGGGAGAGGTGCAGGAGTCAAGTCACAGAAGGATGGCTGATAACACAGAACAGCTATGGCCTGGTTCTGGTGAGAACACCTGGATTTTTTAAAAAAAGATTTATTTATCCATCAAAGAGGTGCAGAGAGAGAGGATTCACCAGAGACAGAGTTGAGTCAGAACAGGCAGAATGACTGAAATACACTGCTGAGGGGAGCAGCGGGTGGGACAGGAGAGCTCTGCTGTGCCATGTGGGTGAGCTCCCTGGCTGGGGATCGAACACCTGCTGTAGAGGCTGTTGATGGCTTCATAGTGCTGTGACACAACCCCTTGTGCTACTAGGGAGGCCCCACACCTGGATGTTCTTATAGAAGACTTCTACTAAAGCCTAGGTGGAGATAAATGTTTTTATCTCCTGATCTGCACCCCACAATGAGATATTGAAACCATTTGCCATCTCCCCTCAGGAATGTTAAATTCCTGAGCCCACTGGAAGTGATCCATTGATACCTATGCCCCCATTGTCTTTATACATGCCACCCCTTGCTGGTACCTGTCTCCCAACTACTCCAGTAACTATAGACAACAGTTAGACTATAATAACAGTTAGATTGTCTAATAAAGGAAGTAAAAGACCTAAATAAATTATTGGGATTATCTCAAGTTAAAATGCTTTTACACAGCAAAATACAAGATGATTCAATAGTTACCCTGCACAAAGAGGCAAAAATATTTACACAATATGTAACTGATAAGGGATTGATGCCAAGAATATGTAAAAAAAACTATGATTCAAAAACAACAAGAAAAAAAAAAAAGAAAATTGCTTTACCTGCCTGTTCTAGACCCTAAAACTCTACATGTCAGTCTGATCTAAGCAGTCTAAATGTGAATATATAACTGGAAGACCTTTTCATATTATACAACAGCAAATTACTGCTATAATACAAAGATGAAAAATTGTATGAAAAACCTTTACCTACAAAGTCACTTATCAAACTTCAGAATAGTAACTTCAATGCAATGGGAGGATTTAATCTTCCATGAAATGCTATACTAAATTAAAAAAACTTAGTGACCATTTGCAAATAAAGATGTCCATCATGTGTATGTGGAATGACTGCCAGGAAGTTGAATACATCTTTGGTAAATATGCACTATATAATTAAAGAGAAAATTAATCACAGCTGGAAATGTCATATTTGAGCTATGTTTTAAAGCTTCTACAGACAAAAGCAAATTTAGCTGAAAGAATGAAAAGCCATTTTAAAATTTTCTGAAGTATATTAAATGGAAAATTGTGGGAACTTGGGTGTGTATATTCATATATGAATGTCATTTAGTAATCATATTTTTGTACCTAAATATTTATTTAGACTTAAAGGTATAAGAGAGTTGATAGAAATATGTTTCTGACAATAGGAATTTTTGCATTTTTAAAAATTTTTATTATTATCACTGTATTTTATGTATTCTGAATAGCAATTCTACTTGCATGGGTAAGTACTATAGTTATGAATATCTTACAGATAGTAAACTAAGGTATAATGCTAAAACAATTTGCTAAGATTAAGGACATCTCTGACTTTTTACTATCTAAATGGAAGAGCTAATTAATTAATGAATTGATCAATTGAGATACTATCGGTATGCAATGCTATATAAGATTTCAGGGGATAGTTTCATACTTCCTCAGAAATATGTCACCACACCCACTACAAAAGCACACATAGTCCTATATTTCTTAGCTAATTTGGACTCCTTCATCACCCATTGATGTAGTTTTGATAGTTTTTTCTATATTCCACCCATGAGTGAACTTCTAATATTTGTCTTTCTCTTTCTGATTTATTTCACTTAGTATAATTCCCTCCAGTTCCTTCCATGTTGTTGCAAGTAGAAATGTCCATCTTTTTAATAGCTGAATAGTATTCCATTGTGTTTATGTGTGTGTGTTTTGTGTGTATAACATAGTCTCAACCTATTGCAATTGGAAATTTGAAAGGATTCTAAAACAGTACAAATTTCACTTTGTTTGGGGCAGATTTTGATAATTAGGGGAAAATTAGAGACAGCATTTTAAGAAGACAAATTTTTCTATCAAGTTACCTTCACTTTAGGGCCTCCCTGGTGGTGCAAGGGATTGAATACCGCACTGTGGAGCTTCAGCAGCCACTGCAGTGCAATTCCAATCCCCAGCCAGGGTGGGGAACCACATGGTGCAGCAGACCTCTCCTGTCTTGCCCACTGCTCCCCTCAGCAATGTATTTCAATGGGTCTGCCTGTTCTCCCCGTTCCGTCTCTGGTGAATCCTTTCATCCCCCACACCTCTGGCCTTTACCCTAGCTTTTGTATGTATAAATAAAATCTTTAAAAAGAAATGAAAAAAAGTTATCTTCATTTTTTTAAAGTTCAATGCTCAAAACAAAAAAACATACAATAATCTCATTAGTGACTCTTGTGCCTGATTTAGGTTTAATCTGTTCCCAAACTAATAGAACTTAATAGTGCATAAGAGAATAAAATACTTAACTTGGACATTTCCAATGTGTATGAATAGACAATTCTTTGTGTTATCAAATACTAACATGTTGTTTTTCAGCTTCTTCTATGTATCTATATATGTTATCAACCGTTGTTAAAAACAACTGTTAGTTTATGTTCTATCAAAAATTAAGAGTTTTCCCTGTTTTTCACTTATTGGTCATTTTATTTTCCCTCTGAATACACTCCTGTATATGTATGTGTCTATGTACATGCATGTGAATGCACACATCCTGTTGGGCACTACTAAAGATGCTGGGTCTGTCTCACCTCTCACTGTCCAAGACTAGTTTCTTTTTACACATATAGTTCACCAGAGCTTTGAAAATTAAGTACTTTGATTCTCAGTATTGTAATTTCTTGATTTGGATATTTGTTTCTTTTTTAGTATATCTTGATTTCTTCAATTTAATTTCTGTATGCATTGAAATAGAATTTCTCCTAATACAAACTTATAAATCAGTTTGAAATATAATTCAGTAACTAGGTCTTTGGGGTCAATAGACCATTACTATGTTGAAAGAAAAGAAATGATTGGCTTATTTTTATTATTCATATAGATCTAATATATTTTTTTTCCTGTGAACTGTCAGTATATTTCCTTTTCCAAACTCTCATTTAAGTTCTGGTACTTTTTTATGCACTTAAAGGAAATGTACTGAATATGATTTCCTGAAGGAAGTCCATACTTTACTACCAGATGTTGTTTGTTGATATTATTTTGTTGTTTGCTTTGTTTCTCTTTAAACTTATTTTCCACTCTGTAATAGTATATATTTTTGAAGACAATACTTTATTCTAATTTGCATGCTCTTTTTCATGGTTTGTCACATGTGTCATGAAATTTAGTAAGATCATTCTAAAACTATACATTTTTCTTGTACCATTGCAGTTTTTTAAAATATTTAATTTTTTTGAAGTTTATTATTTTTTTAATTTATGCATAAAGAGCTGGGGAGAAGGCCAGAGATGCAGGGGTGGATGAGTGAAAGGATTCACCAGAGCAGAGTGGGGAACAGAACAGGCAGATTGACTGAAATACACTGCTGGGGGGAGCAGAGGGATAGGCAGGGTCTACTGTGCCATATGGGTTAGCTCCCTGGCTGGGAATCAAACTCCTGCTGTAGTGGCTGCTGGTGGTTTCATAGTGCTGTGACTTAACCCTTTGTGCCACCAGGGTGGCCCTAAATATTTAAATCTTATACTCTTCAAAAATTAATTCTCTTGGGAGCTGTATATGTCCTCCAGCTATATAAAATTTTCCAATACAATCCATTATTTTCACTAATACTAACAGAATTTTTAAAAAAATAATAAAGTACTCTATATAAGGGTCTAATTTAAGTCTTATTTTCTTCTCCCTAATGCTTGTTCCAGTACTGGCCTAATGGCATTTCCAGAAGTTTACTGATATTTATGTTCTTCCTTTGCTTAAAAAGTATAATTATAAAAGCAACTACAAAATAGTTGTTATTAATGTTTGTATTCAGGAGCTTTAGAATTTACTTGTTAAAAACTACATTGCTGATTGTTTTGTTAATGGACTGTATTTTAAATATTAATTTAGGATGCTTAACATTTTATCTTATTGAGACTTTCTAGCCAAAACAGTATATAGTCTTTTAATTGATTCAAATTTTATTTTTATGTTCTACAAGAGTTTTAAATTTTCATATAAATCTTACAAATTCCTCTTAAAGTATATTCTTTTATGCTTAGTCCCTTTTTGTTGCTATAAATGGATAAATGGATTCTTGTCAAACATGCTTTGTTTTTGATAGAGGAAGGCAATTTAAATTTCAACCACCAAGAGATTGCCTTTTATTTTTTTTTAAATAGTTTTTCGATTGATTTTCTTTATTTCCAGGCACACAATATTGTTTTAGGTAAATAATGACTTTGCCTTTTTCTTACCTCATTTCTTTCTTTAATCATGTAAACTATTATTTTCACAGTAGTGTTAAGCAAGAATGGTTACAATAACTACCCTTGCACTATTTCTAATTTTAATGAGAACATTGATTTGCATGTTAAAATCTATATCCATTTTAATACTGTAAGTTTGAAACATATCTAAATAAGTTTAAATGGTATCTACATTTTCTAATGTCAACTAAGGATCTATGGTTTTAAACTTATTAAGTACTGTTTAAATCAAACATGATGGTGGGCCTCCCTGGTGTCGCAGCACTATCGCCAGCCATTGCAGTATGAGTTCGAGCCCCAGCACGGGAGTTAGCCCTCGTGGTACAGCAGACCTCTCCTGCCTCGCCTGCTGCTCCCCTCCGCAGTGTATTTCAGTAGGTTTGGCTGTTCTGCAGTCCACTATGTCATTGGTGAATCCTCTCACTGCCCCTTCTCATCTCAACAACCCCCCACCCCCGACCTGAATTCCACTTCTCATATGTATAAATAAATAAATATTTTTTTTAAAAAAACATGGATGTTAAATTTTTATCAGATAGCTTTATAATACTTAAGAAGTGATTGTAAGTAGTTTACATTTGAGTCTATATTATGCAAATTAGTAGCAATCTTCAATATTGAATATACTAGATCAAGTAAAAATCTAATTATATTTTGTATTCTTTTGTTCAAACTTAATTTGGTATTTATGTCTAAATACAATTGCTTCATGATTTTCTTGTCTTTCACCTACATTTAGATGTGTTACAGATGCTCTTGGAAAATTCAAATAGTTTCAGGTTGCATAGCTGGTAGATTTCCATGAATATTTTGATAAGTATATGAATAGTGCTTTATGTTGAGTGCATTTGTGTATAACTATTTATGATCTGTGCTTAACCTTCAAAGTGTATGCATATGTGTCTGGAGGTAGGATGCAATGCGTTGTTCTTTGACAAGTCCTCTATTCTATAATTATTGGTAAGTTTCATTTTTTATGCTGTCTTTGGTAAGTTGTCTTAGATTACTTCATGTAGATTTTCAAATTTTCATAGTGATGAGCAAAGTAATTTTTGATTCTTTTTAAAAAATTATAATTTAAAATTTAATTTTAAACATTTTTTAAAATTAAAGACAAGACATTAACTTAAACTGTCTTTTGTGAAAATTTGCACCTCATTTTTGTTATGTGTATGTGTTTTCTTTCCCTTAAGTTAGATAATGATTATCTGTCTTATTCTTTATTTTCCCTGTAGATTCACCTCTCAAAAATTTAAATAAATTCTCAGTTCAGTACTGCGTTTTTACTTAAAAAATGCACTTATATTTTGCTCTTTAACTTATATTGGTAGTCATTATACCTTCTCTATTTAGAAATGTAAATTATTAGACTACTAAGTAGTTCTCTAAACTCTGCTCTCTTTATGTCAGATAGACTATTCAGTGTAGTATTTTCATTATTGCTGATTTCTAGCTATTGTTTTAAACCAAAAACTATAAAGGGTGTTTTATTTTTTAAAGTTTTGATAAATATAGAAGCCCTCTTGTTTGAGGTTTGTATTGTTTTAGCCATTCTACTAAAATAGTCAGCTGTCTCATTTAATTCTTACAATAAATCTAAGAAGTAGACATTTTTATACAAATTTCATGTAATGAGAAGAATCCTAGAATGTTTAAGTAGGATACTTCATGTGACTACATGATGTGAGAGCTAAAATTTAAACCTATCTCTTCTAGATTAAATATTTTTCTGTATATGTTAAAACCACTACTGTATTTATTAAAGAGTAAATGAGACTATGCTAATAAATGAGACACATGGGCTTGATTCAAATAGTATTTGAATTCAAATAGTATTTGCCATCTTTCTGAAAAGGCATGAAATGTGGTAAGAGTAAGAAATGGCAGTGGAAATGGTAGAATTTGGAGGCAGTGTTCATGGAGAGCCCTGATACATTACATGTTTCGTCATTTTATTCAAATTTTATTCACGTAAGTCACAAACGACACCATCTTGACATAAAACTGAGATACTTGTTGAAATAATTAACATTTTTTCACTTTCTCAGTTAAATATCTTGAGACCATGATGGAATGGTATCTGAAAGTAGAGTACTAAATGATGCGGTTGCAATATATTTTCCAAGTGATCTATTAAAGAGAGGAGGTCCTATAGGTTACTCTGATTTAAAATTCAAAACTACAAATATAATTTCATTTGAAACTGAGGGATCCCGTCTCCCTTTGAAGCTTGTTTATTTGCTGTAATGGATAGAAGAATGTATAGACACATTCACAATCTGAATATCTGGCCTCCTATAGTACTGTAGCTTAAATACTGTGACTTTATTTTTATTTATTTTTTAAAGATTTATTTATATACACAAGAGCTGGGGTACAGGCCAGAGTCACGGGAGATGAGAGGATTCACCAGAGACAGAGTGGGGAGCAGAACAGGCAGACTGAAACACACTGCTGAGGGGAGCAGTGGGTGAAGCAGGAGAGGTCTGCTACACCATGTGGGTCTCCTCCCCGGCCGGCGGCATGGATCGAACTTGTGCTTCAGAGGCTGTAATTTGCCCCATAGTGCATTGCTTAATCCACTGCACCACCAGGGAGGCCCCTAAATACTGTGACTTTAAATTGCTGTGGGATCGTATTCATTTCCCTCTTTTCTAAAGAGAAGATAGATGGAGACCTAAGAGTCAAGCTGTTCCATTTTGCTTAGCATGCAAAATTATCTAGACCTTTTAGACTTTCCCAATGGCTATATTTTCCACAAAAAACTCAATTATTTCTTTGCCCTTGAAAAGTTTCAAAAGATCCCTAGTTTCAAAAGAAGAATACGTGTGGTTAAATTTGTGCTTGCAGAAAACACCTCTAAACCTGCATAAGTTACAATACAAAACAAGTTTGAGCAGAATAATTAAAGAATGACAATACAGAATCTATCAGTAAGAGAACTGTTTTAACTTCTCTGAATTTAAACTCTGTATATTTTATTTCATTTGTTATTGGATGACTGCCTCGTAAATTGCTACTAGCCAAGTTCTAATGTATCCTACTTATGAAAACTTGTTGATAAAGTTTGTCAGCTTACAGTTCCTTTTATTTTATGTACATAAGACAAAATATGTAAAATTCATCATATTTGTAAACAAAAATTGTTCTCTGAAAGCAGACAATACCTAGTTTTTATAATAGGTTTGTCTTTTTGAAGACAGCAAAATTACTCAATTTGTTTTGATCACAACCTATAAATGTCAAATATTCTCAGTAAAAATGATAAATACATAATTTAACTGTCATATATATGCTCATAAAATAAGAATATATGCTTGGTGAAACTTGGAGATGAAACTTAGTGTGGATTATACTTGTAAAGTTATGAATATGTATGGAATATGTTTTAATTATAGAATTATTAAAATTTTGGGAGGCATAGCTCATACTACTTCCTAGTTAAAGGCATCCTTATTACTTTAATATAATTTACATATATGTATGTTGGATCATGATATTAGATGGTAGTTCACAACCAAGATTTATGCAAGGTACACCATGACATTGAATGTAAGCAATGACTTAATATTAGGTTTGCTTCAACTATTATTTAAAAATATTATTGTAAGCCCTGTCCAGAGCAGTTAGGCAAGAAAAGTAAATAAAAGTATCCAGGTTGGAAAGGAAGACATGAAACTGTCACTTTATATGGATAGCATTATTTTATATATAGAAAAAGCTAAAAATTCCACTAAAAAAGGAATTATAAATAATAAATAAATACAGTGAAATTGTAGGCTACAAAATCAATATGCAAAAATCTGTTCTTTTTCTATATATAGTAAATGAACTATTAAAAAGAGAAAAGAGGCGCCTCTCTGGTAGTGCAAAGGATTAAGTCACAGCATTGTGGAGCTATTGATAGCCACTGCAGCATGAGTTTGATCACTGGCCAAGGACTTAACCCACATGGTTCAGCAGATCTTTTCTGTCTTGCCCACTACCTGCTTCAGCAGTGTTTTTCCATGGATCCCTACCTGTTCTGCTTTCTACTCTGTCTCTCACCCCCCACACCTCTGACCTATACCCCAGTTCTTGGATGCATAAATAAAATCCTTTAAAAAGAGAGAAAAGAAGAACACATTACTATCCATGTATATATATAAAAAATTCCTAGTAATAAAATTAACCAGTAAAATTAAAGACCTTGTGTATACTGAAAACTGTAAGATGTAGTCCAAAGAAATTGAAGAAGACACAAATAGAAGGATATTCTATGCAATATTTGCAAAAAGGCACTTTTACATAAAGCAACATACATATTCAATGCAATATCTATTAAAATACCAATGACATTCTTCACAGAAATAGAACAAAGAAATTCTAAAATTTGTATGAAGCTACAAAAAGGCTCTGATATTAAAAGCAGTCTTAATGAAAAGAAAAGATTGTTATCATGTTCTCTGACTTCAAACTATACTGCAAAGCTACAGTAATAAAGACACTATGGTATTGGAATAAGAATGGGCCAGAATTTAAAGCCCAGAAATAAAATCACATGTATAGAAAGCTAATTTAAGAAAAGTACCAATAACATACAATTGAGAAAGGAAAAACCTTTTCAAAAATTATTTCCTAAAATCCAGACAGCCACATCTAAAATAAATTAAACTAAAATTAATTCAGACTGTATTGAACACTTGAATATAAGACCTGAAATCACAAAATACACAGAAGAAAACATAGCTGAAATCTCTTTGAAATGACCTGAAAACTGTCTTTGCGAATTTGTCTCCAACAGCAAGCAAAACAAGAGACTATAAACAAATGGGATTACATCAAACTCAAAAATTTTGCACATTGAGAGAAACCATCATTAAAATGAAGAGACAGTCTACTAACTGGGAAAAGATATTTATAATCCATATGTAAGACAAAGGACTAGTCTCAAAGAATATAAAAAACAACAAAAATACACATAACCCACTTAAAAAACAGACAGAGGAACAAAACAGTTCTTACCAAGGAAGATAGACATTGGTTATACTACTTCATGTGAGACTGGAAACATGTCTCTGACTCTTTCAGATATCAACTAGATGAGAAGGGAGAAATGTACGCTCCAGTCAGAGAATAATATATATAAAGGACCTTGGGTAGAAAAGAACTTGACATGATCTATGAATTGTGGAAACGTTAGAACAGGAAAGAGAAGAGCAGTGCAAAATGAAGTTAAGATTAGACATGGGTGAGATCGTTCAGGCTGTTGGCTTTCAGTTAGACTTTAGCTTTAGATTCATAATACAAGTGAGAGTTGGAAATACAGGAGTATCATGCCTATGATGGAAAATAAATTGGGGAGGGAATAAGTAAAAAATGGACTTACCTGGAAAATGGCACAGTGAACTGTGCTATCAGTTTGTAAGAGGAGCATAGTGAAGTAGGAAGAAATGGTGAAGTCCAGAAACATTAAGTAAATGAAGTTAACATCACTGCTAATAGGCTCTTTATTTGAGAGTGCCTGAGAGATGTGTTAAGGATGACTTAGGGATTTTCAGTTTGGGATCTGAATTTCTGGGAACAATTTGGGAAAAAAATGTTTTTAACTAAGATAATGATATAAGCATTATTTTTTCATTTATGGCTTGTTCCATTCATGTGTAAAATAGCTACTCTGGTTAATACCTATCTCTGTCATGAAGTGTAGTTCCTTGAGGGCAGGGTGATTTATATTGTTTTTAACAGTTTTATTTTCTTTAGTATAGTCCTTGCCACTTTTGTGAATCTTTGTTATATGAGTGACTGTGAGTAAATGAATGAGAAAAGTTCAGTGTATTACATGGAAAACTGAGAAACAGGTAATTTTGGAACTGGAATGCTTTGCAAAGGTCAACCTAAGTAGAATTGAATGGTTGATCGGATTGTCCTGCCAGTATGTCCTACTCAATAATTTTAGAGCTAGTTTTAAGATACTGAAAAATGAATGAGTATCATTAATTGAATATTTACTATGTCTCAAGAACTGAACTATGTATTTTATATTGTATTTTAAAATATTTGAGCCATAATTTTAAAAAGCCTCTAGAGTATAGACGATATCAAATGTTCCTAGTTTCTGTGAGATTTTTGTCTCCAGCAGGCAAAGATATCTGCTGAAAAGACATCAATTTGAATAAGTAATTGAGGATAATATTTTGAGATATAAACAGATGGAGGTTTCTTTTCTTGATGTCTCCAACTACTCTCTATGGCAGAAGGATTAGATTTCTTGGGTTTTCTTTTATGAACAGTCAGCATCAGTTTTCTCTACCCCTGAGGTTAAAATTTCTACCCTGTCTGGGATGAAAGCAAGAGGAGAATGAAAGGGGAGTCTAAAGAGTAAAAGTTAGTGTGTCTTCAAATTCCCAGGAGAGATGATAGAACCCTTGTGGCAACTAGATCAGAGAGGATACACACCACTTTTGTCTAATAGAACCAAGAATGCAGTAAGATCTCAGAGTCTTTTTTTTTTTTCCCAGAAGGATCTGGAAGCAGAAAAAATTCTGTGGCAGACATCCCATTAAGTAATATTATTCAACTAATAGACTCGATCCTCAAGGCCTCATAGTTGGTGTTTTGCTAAAATATACTTATTCACTTGTGTGAAAGAGATCATTTTTGTAATTAATTTTCTTCTTGGAAATGAGTAATTGTTTTGACCCACACTATGGTCTTATTTAAATAGAAACTGTTTCTAAAAAAGGAAGGGAGGAAAGTAGACTTAGAGAATGGAATATGTTAATTGTATTAGTTCAGAGGGATCCTACAGAAAGTTGATGGCATGGAAATCTAGAGAGACTAATACTGCTTTTTGGCATCATGAGAGTAAAGTGTCTTAAAGAGATAAAAGCAGTGGATGAAACTATATTACTCATAAAGCAAAACACATTTGAAACAGAATTTCATTGGTTAAGAAGACATGATCTCTTTAAAAAATTAGATTTACTTCAGCCTCTGGGAAAAACAGGAATCCTTAAATTGCCTGTATTAAAGCAAACACTTCCTGCAGACTCTTGAATTTTATAGGTATTCTATCAGAAGAAATAAAAATATTTTTTTAAATATAGAAGTAATGGATAACTCCTTTGGAATTGCCTCCTCCTTTGTAGATAATAAATATACACACAAGGCATCTTTGGGGAGCAGGACATTATAGTCATTACATAATTTTATATTTTAGCCCAAATAGTTCAATTTATAGGTTCAAAGACTCTTTTCAAAATCTGTATCACTAAAAGGAAAACATGGTATTCATCAGACACAATGTTTATTTTATTGTTTAGTATTTTTCTTTTATCACTACCCTCTCCTTGGGTTGCTATGGAATAAAGAATTGTAATGTCAAAAGTTCACAGATTTTGCTCAATAAGCAAAGTAAAAAATTTATTATTTTACTACTGTTTTGTTGAATTCTATGAGAAGATTATTTTAGTATTCAACATATTCTGACCTAGAATGAAAGATCTAAATTCTTGGAATCCTTGGGTACTATTTATGGTTTTCTAAGGGATTTTTATAAACACAGAATTTGTTCCATAGAGAATAAAGAACTCTGTGAAGCATACCAAACTGATTTAACTATGATTTGAAGTATTAATAGTTTTTTCTCCTGACTATAAAAAGAACGCTGGCTGTCCAGAAGGAAAGACAGCAGGCCAGGCGTCATGGTGCCATGTGAGAAGCACCAGCCTGGGAGACATAGACAAGGACAAGAGACTCTCTGGCTCTGTTCTTAACGATCTTGTCTTTGCTGAGAGCACCTGAATTTAGCCTCCCGTGAGTTCTAAGCTGTGTTAAACTTTATATTCATAAACAAGTGTATCTGAGACCTGTTTTTCAAATAAAAGAGAAATATATTCAATTTTTATACACTTCTGATAATTGCTGTGAAAGGCAGTATGGTATCACTGACAAAAGACAAGTTTGACATCTGCCACATTTTGTAGTCCTCTGGATCACTTCACTTAGCATATTGCCCTCAAGCTCTATGTTGTCAAAAAAGCAAAATTTCCTTTTTCTGGCTGAATAATATTCCAGTGTCTATTTATATATATGATGATGTTTCATTTTATTTATATATATGTACATACATATAATATTTTGCTTTCATCCATTCATCCAATGATGAACACTTACGTAGTTTATATGTCTTGGCTATCAGAGATAGTACTGGAATAACATGGAAGAGTTCATATATCTTTTTGACTTCATGTTTTCATTTTCTTTGATAAATACTCACAAGTGGATTTGCTGGTAATACTATTTTTAAAAATTTTGAGAAACCTTTGCACTGTTTTCTATAATAGCAACTGTTATTTCACATAATAACATTTGCTGCTTCTTGTATTTTTGATAAAAGTCATTCTAACGGATGCGAGGTGGTATCTGAATGTGGTTTTTACTTGCATTTACCCTGAAGTTGAGTGATGCTTTTCACATTCCCATTGGACATCTATAAGTTTACCTAGGGAAATTGCTATTCATATCTATTTCTTGATTGCATTTTTGCTACTGATTTGTAAGAGGTCATTACATATTTTAGATATTATTAAGATATGATTTGTATGATTGGGAATTCCCCCAGATGTAAGAGACTATAATAGTAAGATAAAATTGTCTATGTCTAAGTCCCCAATAAAATTGCAACTTTAGTATATAATGCTGATATCATGTAGAATCAGAGTAAATGGTAATCGGTGGAAAAATGATGGATTAGTTTAGTTGTGAAGTGTAATGGTTGAAAAATTAAGAACAATTCTACTAAGTAGAAATGTTAGGCATAATCACTTCCAAGAGAGATAAAAAATTTCAAATAGTCATTTTGGAATATTAATGAATACATGTTTATAAATTCTGTTAAAGATGAAAAGCATTATTTAAATGTTAGTGTATCATCTAGTGTGCCTCAAAGAATTTAATTTATGTTCAATATGACAATTACCATATTCTAATTAAACAGTAGGAGAGAGTAATTGTCTAACACTTTGATGATAGGCACAGTCCGTGATAACTAGACTACAGTTATGTGTTTGTTGGTTTTAGACTAACTCTATTTTTCTGACCAGACTAAAAGAAAATTTCTTTTCATGGGATTCAGACACTTAAGATCAGAGAGTTTGAATATAGTCTGGCATCCTAAATGTCATTTCTAATTGATTTTGATAGAGCTATCAGTTTTCCTCTCTACCTCTTAAAGAAGTTAAATCCTTGTTTTCTTTAATTCTTAAGGCATAAGATGATATGCACATATGTATGTGAATAATTATTCTCATAGTAAAATTACTGCAGCCATTTATTTACTTATATATGCATATAAATATGAAAAGCGATTTAAAATAGGATGTAAAGATTGTGTATATCATACTGTTATCATTGTTAATAGTAGACCTATCTAAAACTTTACAATGGATTTTATGTTTTTTATTTCAATATGATACTAATTCATTATGTGATAAATCTACCAGGTCATAATTATGTCCTAATGATGCCAGTGTGTAAGTTTACCATGATCATAGTTGCTGCTGCCGCTGCCTCTCACCCTGTAATCACCACGGGTTCTTGTCTCGTGAAGCCGTAAAACAGAACCCACAGACTTTTCAGATAAGTAAGCAAAGGAAGCAAACTTTCTTTTGGAAAGTAAAGAAAAATTATTTAGGAAAAAAAGGTTTAGTGTAAAAACTCCCAGATGTATGGTACCTGGGAGGGGCAAAGAGAGCTGAGGGAGTTGAGCCTCAGGGAATATGTGCCTTCTTTCCCTAATTATTCTGAAGCTCCACCTGTCTCTTTGTGATTCTTTAGTTCTCAATGGTATCACTTAATCTGGTGGTCTCACTTATTCTACTACCATGCCTGTAGATTCTTCCCTGTCTGGAATCTTCCTAATTTATATCCATTATCTCTCCTTTGCTTTTAAATGTCCTTATGTTTCTAGTCCTATGGTGTTAACTAGTTCCCTTTAGAATTTTGCATTTCCCATATCGGGATCTTCCCTTCCTTTTTGTTAACTCTGATGCTTAACTTCTCCAGGGTCCACCTATCCCTGAAACTAATCATCCTGGCCTCATTATGCAGTCATATTTAAGGGTCAACTTAGTATGAAATATGCTTGTATTTAAACTGACTCCTTGACATTTCCTTATTTTTAGGGTAATAGCTATTTCTTCTCAGCTTCAGTAGTCAGTCTTTGTAATTCATTCACTCATTCGTTCACTTAACAAACTACTGATACTGAAATCCACCTTGCGTTCTGGAGTCTCCCAATTTTAGTGATTACAGAGAAAGTTATGTTGTATTTTGTATTCTGAAAAAATTCCTGTTCAAAGAATAGAACATATGTTGATCAGATTGTATGTATACTGTACTTCATGGGAGGAGAGGTGAAATAACTAACAAAGTCTGGGAAGGAACAGAGGCGTGATCCTGGAGAGTGTTCACTGAACAGTATGTTGAGCTTAAGTAGCATTTAGTTGTGGGAAGTAAGAGGGAGATGTGGTAACTACATACCAGTGAGATGGATCAGCTTTAGCAAAGGATAATGAAGGATACAACATTGTGGATCTCCCAGGCCTCCTTGTTCTTGAATGTAGTTTTGGTGCCCAAGATTCCTGCTAGTAAAGCTAAAATGTAGAGTTAGGCAGGGGGCTTCTCACCAGGATAAAAGTCTTGGTATGAGGATATGTACTGAAAATAGCAGGCAGACATGGTCAAATTAGCATACCAGCTAGACAACCTTGACAGGAAGTTAGTATAATAGGGACTAGAGATGGGACATTTTTCTCAGCAGCAACAATGGAGCCCCCCAGGCAACAGCCCCTCTTCACTCCCCCACTAGCTTGTGCCATACTATTATGCATCCTCAGTACACATCCCCAGGACACACAGTCCTCCTCGTACTTGCCCACATTCCCTGAATCTGATACCAAATAAATGTAAGACTGGCTGGGAGGAAGGCGCTGTATCTCCATTGGTGTGAGACCCTCTATGTGTCTCTCTCCCTCTCACTACTTGGACTTTGATTTGCCTTTCCTTCCTCCCGGACAGCTTCCAACACTGCCACCCTGCAAAGTGACAGCATTAATTTGGAAAGTTATAATAGTGTGTATTAAAAAAGGGACCAGTGGGAGGTGAGTTTAGGAGGGAGCCAGAGAGCCTATTGAGATGGACCTTGCTGGTGAAGCTGAAACATGGATGAAATAAAATAAACCCAGAAAGCCCAATGTACTTTTCTGCTTAATGAACAACTTGTCCCTAATTTTCTCAGTACAAGAACATTCAATACCTACACACAGACATACTGTTGGTCCATAGTTATGAAGAAAGGATCTATACATTGTGGTTCACCAGGATATAAATACACCAATGAGGCTTCTGGACTTAATATTACTTTACATATTTTTATGAAAATAACACACTATCATAGACTATGTGGTGCTATTTAGTAAGTCTCTTGGATGACAACCTAATTATCTTATCACTTAAGTAATTCATGTATGCTTACATATTATATACATATGCACATGTAGGTATTAATAGATTCAACAAGCTGGTTGATGGCTAAGTTCAGTGGTAGAACAGAAATTTTAAATAATCTGTGTGAAGCAATGATGTTCCTATCTTGAAAAATTAGGCAGTGTATATTACAGGAGAAGGCCTTAAATCTGGAGACAAATTTTCATTATGCTGCTTCCTCACTCACCCCAAGGAATCAGAAAACTGTAGTTAACTTTTAGAGTAATTTAACTGTACAAGTCCTTAGGGTAAGAGGAAAACTCCAATAGTAATTAGCATCCTAATTATCTAGCATACATTAAATTCAGAATTTGGAATTACCAGAAGAACCTACAAAGATATGGACGCTTACTCTAAATTAAGTTTTATAATCTGAATTTATTCACTCAGGTAGGGGAGCCATTGCTTTCATATCACCTGAAAAATCCAATTTATCTTCAGGTAGTATGTAAGTAGTGTGCATTTCAGTCCTATTGTGGGCTGATAGTATGTCATGAATAATTTAATTTGTCTTGAAATAAAGCAAGAATCTTTACTTCATGATTCTTTAATTTCTGTCAAGTTAAAAAAGCCTACAGTGAATAAACTCATTTCCATAACTGGAAAATGGACAGTATATGTTCTAGTTCATTTTTTTGGCATGGTGACGTATTTATTAATAAGGGTGTGTATGAGTGTGATGCTATATTTTCCATTGTTCTAGAAGAACCCCATTACCTTCTGATTCCAAAAAATGTTTCTTCCTTTTTATCTCAGGAACTCTTTCAAGTCCTAAGCACAAAGTGATAGCTATTGTTAGGACAACAACAGATCTTGGGGACAGTATGAAAACAGCTGACACTGTCAGTGCTCTGCCCACACACTGTCAGATATTTTTGACATCTTTGTACATTGAAGCTCCAAGTGTGGCTTCTGCCCCAACAACTGGTGCTTCTGCCTTTTTGTGGGAGGTCTCCCCTGAGCTCCCATGAACCATTTTGCCTGGAAACACAGGATACTGGAAGTGCCTCAGAATTTATGTTGATTCAGAGCTGCACTTAACCAGTGACTGGTGTGTAAAAAGGCGAATACTCTCACTTTCTGGTCCCAAGCCTTCTTAGGTGTGGCCCCACACAAATTCTCTGGAGATCTCTTGGGTAGCACTGCTTAATTTATCAGATAAAAATACAAGTTTCCCAGGAAGGAATAGTGTTGTTTTGTTTTGTTTTTACAAACATATCGCCCATGTAATATTTGAAACATACTAATACCACAGAAAAATTTAAGATCCAGTGAACTAAATATCTCCTACTTTGTTCAGGAACTACAGTCCCATAGGGCTTCACTGAATGTGGTTTTCTTGTTTGATTTGTTTCTCATCACAGTTCTACTTCCTCATTTTTCTACCAGGTTTTTCTAAGAATTCATCTTAAGAAACAGCTTTAATACACATCTGTGTCGACTCTGGAGCAACCTAATCTAAGACTACAACTTGTATCTGTTGCCTGCCATGATTAATACCTCCTCCCTCAAAGTATTCTAGTTTGAATGACAAATTATGCCATCATATAAGCTTTTATAAAAACATAACTTAATGAGGACATTATGCTATGTTCTCATGAAGTATATGGAACACGATGAATTAGAGACTTTCGGTGAGAAATTGGAAACATTACATTAGGAAGAAGTTTTGCAAGCAGGCTTGCTCTGAGGTCTGTGGCTTCAGAATAAGTGGGGATGAATCAGGCTCTAGCAAACCCTTGGGGATTTGGAGGATATTGCCAGTTTACTGTGGCTAAAAAGATTGATGCTGGACTCCAGGGTTTCTGTGGTCATGCAGGTCCCTATACCTAGTATTTCATATCATATCATATCATATCATATCATAATATCATATCATATCATATCATATCATATCATATCATATCAGTAGTAGAACAATTAGACTCTAAGGACTATGTAGGTTTAGACAGTGGCCCATATCAGCAGACAGACAGTATTAAAACAGTATTGAAATGTCCATATGGAACATTTCTGGGTCTTCTCATGGTCTCGAGCTTCATATGGATGAACCCTAGTAATGATCAAGATCGAAATTCTCATTGACTTCAAGAGATGGCAATAAGTCATTTGAAATTGATTTAAAGTAAATAATGTAACATTTTTTGCATACATACAAGTTTGTGACTACACATAATAATCACTTTATAAAATTATTTAATAGCATAATAATTCTGCGTTATGAGTCTCAGATTCAAACAAGTAGTGTTCCCTTTGTGACCCCATATTTTGTTCTTCCGAAATGTACTGTCCATCCTTATGTACCCCAGTATCCAGTGCAGGGCCAGGTCTTAGGCACATGGGTATTGGTGTGCCACGGCAAATAACAGGAGCTTGCGCTGTAGTCACTCTTCCCTCTTGTAGGTTGTAAATCCCCAAATACTACCTTAAACTAAATTCACCGAGGTTTTCCTACCCTTTTCAGGGGGATTGACAGTCCTATCAATATGCTCATAACCAACTTTTCCTTCAGGGGCCTTATCTTTGTTTACTATCAGTTTTATCGAGCTTGAATGGATGAGGTTCCACTGGAGTCTTTATTCAGTCACCATCTCACCAGATCCCTCTATTTGAAAATGTTGATGTGAATCTAATTTCTAGATTTATAACCTGTATCATATATAGGTTGCTTTTGATAATAGCTTCTAGTGATCTCAAAATATTATTTATAAAAGTGAGCCAAATATTTTAGGAGAAATACTCGGGCGTAGCATGTGACTATATTTATAGGATATAAAATTAAACATTGCAATTAAATTGCAGTCACCATGCAATAATGCTCTCATAAATTGAAAAAACCTCACATATAAAACTGAAGTCGAACATTAGATTCACCTTTATTTAATGGAAACATAAATTAAATCTTATGTACAACATGGTATTAAACATGCAGGACCAAAGAGTACATTTTCTACTGGTTTAAAAAATGATCTGTGTTAATCAGTTTCCTTGGATGAATTACTATAACATAACCCCAGCTTTTAAATGCACTTAATTTTCTATCATCAGTACAGAAGAAATAAAATTTAGAAGTTAGAAGGCATGATGAATAGCCTTTATTCTAAGGTCAGACATAAGATACTCAAAGCTAATGGAAAACATCATTCTAAGCCATGGCAAATGAGCCCTCCCAACATAACAAACTGCTGATATCAGCCTGGAAACCATCTTGAATGTCAAGGGATATGCTCTTCATTTGCAGTGTTTGATTGTTCATATAAATATTTAATGAAAATATTATTAGACTATTCAGCTGAGTGAAATAAACTGATGGCACAAGAGCTAAGGAAACTAACTTAGTATTCACTAAATGAAGTGGCATAATAATTTATTTTGCATATTATATAAGTCTTTTGAGAGGTTTTGTACTTTTAAACTTTTTAGCGCTATTTAAAAGGCATCATTACTGCCATAATTATGAGTTTTTAATGTATTTTTATGGTTAATGAAAATGTAGCACATATTTTATAGGGAGAAAAAAGACCATCATCCCCATAATACATGATGGAAATAAGGTCCTCTGACTCTGAGGGTTGACTTACCTTTAATATAACTTCCTTGTGTCTTATTATAAATACTAACTTTATACTACATAAATCCACACAGTGCATTGGTCAAGAGTAAAACTGAAATGAAAATGGCTAAGGTAGAATGTCTTTAACTATTATGCGAGCTTTAAAATTTTCAGAAAAATTGGAAGTCACCTGTGTCTTGAACACTGTTAGTGAGGCAATATGAGAAAAATTTGCAAATATAGATATTGAGAATTGTTACAAGTTCATATATTTCATAAAATTTCTCAAATTGTCTTTATAAATGTTGCAATGTATTATTTGGGGAAAAATTAAGAATCACGTATGTATAGTGGATAAAATGTAAACAAAAAAAGAAAACTATATTCTAAAAATATGTTCTTTGGAAAGGTAAGAATAAAGAAATGCCATGGACTTTTTAAAAAATGTAGTGAAAATAAGGTAGCACTAGAGAAAAAAGTGTGTGTGTGTTTGTGTGCATGCATATACCCATAAGCTCACACACATGTGCTCTGTTCATCTTTCTGTTAAGTTTCATATGTGAAATCATACCAGTTCAATAAGCCAAGAAAAATAAGTGAAGAAATATAAAAGAAAGACTATATATCTTATTAAAATAAACATGCAAATTTAACAAAGTTATTAGATACTATGCCAAAAGGTAGACATATATACTAGATGGCCTTTGGAATATAAAAGTATTTCAAGTATATGAGAATAAGTCCTATGAAAATTACCACAGACAGCATTAGAAATATTATTAAACTCAGTTAAAAAATACCCAAATAAATGGAAACACACAACCAGTCTAAGGATTAAGTGATTTCATAATTTAAAGGTGTTATTTGCCCCAGTAAAATGCTAATGTTAATAATGATTTATGAGTTGACATTGATTTGTAAATTCAAAGGATATTTGCGAGTCAAAGATATCCTGAAAAAAATATATAGTGTCTATTCCTAGGAGTGGGATTGCTGGATCATATGGAAGTTTTCCATTCTTAGTAGATTGAGGAACTGCCATACTGCTTTCCATAATGGTTGGACCAGCTCGCATTCCCACCAGCAGTGTAAGAGAGTTCCTTGTTCTCCACATCCTCGCCGCCAACATTTGTTGTTGCTACTTTTTTTGATATGTGCCATTCTCACTGGGGTGAGGTGGTATCTCACAGTGGTTTTGATGTGCATTTCTCTGATGACAAGAGAAGTTGAGCATTTTTTCATATGCCTGTTGGCCATTTGCATGTCCTCTTTGGAGAATTGCCTTTT
>JAGFMF010012021.1:12256672-12267203 GCA_019455555.1 Galemys pyrenaicus
GTTCTTTGTGGATCTGTGTGATAAGTCCCTTGTCAGTAATGTTGTGTGCAAAGATTTTCTCCCAGTTGGTGGGTTGTTGCTTTGTTTTGGTTAGCGTGTAAAATATTAAAAATGATTAAAAAAAACAACAAAAAGTATATAGTGTAAGCTTGTCCTATCATATATATGTAAATATATATGTAATATATGTAAAATAATATATGTAATAATTTATATGTAAATATAAATATATATATTTCTTGACTTGTCAAGAAACAACAATTACGAGAATAGGTACTGAGTAAGATAAATAACACCAATGGACTAGAACAAACATATCAAACCCTGTGGCATCATTGGTCTCTTGTAAGAGATGATCACTGGGAATGACTTTTCCATACTGGGTCACCTCAAAGTCCTGATTTGGTTAGGAAAGAAAAATTGTTTTTCTTATTTTGAAATAAACTATATCAGAATAAAACAGGTTTCAAAAGATAATGTTGATACAAGTGCCAGTGATAAATTTGACAGGATGTAACCAGAAGATACTGTCCCAAATTATATGTTGATTTAACTTGATTGAACCATGTCAAGAAGCCTGATTCACTTTTCTAAAACACAGGTATTTCCTAAAATAGAGGTGTTAAGAACCCAGACTCTATGCAGGATCAGTGCTCAATGGCAGGTAGGAAATATTTAAAAGACATTGTATTTGCATTTCTTCATGACTTTAGGGAAGGTGACTGTAACCTTCAGAAATGCATTCTAGTCTTTTTCTATCCAAGGCAAACTTTTTGGTTGGATATTACTCTCCATAGCATTTCTTTATAGCACTAAACAATATATGGCCAAGAGTAAATCCTCCAGGGAATGACTCTGTTGTTCTCTTGCTACAGAAAGAATGGAATCCAAAGTACTTAAGAAAATCAATATAATGAAAACAAGGTAAAGAACTCATAATTTGTTCTTTAGAATGTCAAAACTAAAACAGGATACTGAAACTCTTCCCCTGCAGCTTAAAAACGACAACCCTGTATTATAATCATAGAATCTAGGCAGGTAGGCGAACAAATTTATCCCTTAAAAGAGAAAGCTGAGACTAATACATAATATAAATCTGATGTTTAGTCATTAATTTTGACACCTAAGGGACTTTTAGCAAGAATTCTTGTGATTTAGGTGTCATTCCATGGGATTCACTGATAAAATCCTAAATGTAAAATGTCGTGTTGTTCTTTCTTTCCACTGAGCAAATAAATTTAACATAGAGTAGCATAAACCTAGTCACATATATTGAGAATTATTTTGATAGCAAGGGCCACTGAATTCAAGAATGGACTTACTTAGAAAAGAATTCATGGATTTGACTTCTGTATACCTATTGAGTAATGCAACTCAACTTTGTAACATGAATTTTATGAATTTCTAACTGAAGCCAACAGGATGAATCAGATACACTTTCAAGGATCTTTGCCATCATATAATTCTTCAAGATGAATGAATTATATTTTAAGAAATATAATTCAAAGATCAGAATGCAGAGGCACATGTAGCATTGTTGTGAATGCAAATCACTTCTATAATATTTACAGACATGACTAGATGGTAGATATTGAGCTTTTTGCTTTCTTAGTATTTGTCAGTTTCTGAAGAAAAAGAATAAACTTCTCAATATAATTAAGCTCTCTAATGATTGTATTTTGTGAAACAAAGCCTGATATAATCGTAGAATAGTTTCGGACATTTGATTTGGAATTATCACCTTTTTATAATAACCAGAAATCCTACTTCTTTTCTAAACAAATATATATCAAACATTGTTGGTACCTAAAAACTAGTTGTATTTTAATTTGTTTAAATATTTTCCATATCCTCCAAAACTTGTTTTTTCAATATAATGAAAATTGAACTCCTAAAAATGCTTTGTGTGGCTTAAGTGAAATCATATCCTGCCTAGACTTAGTATTCTCATTCTAAATGTTTACACTCATGCTTTTGCCACTAAACCTAGTTTTATTACTAAACCTATATTTATCTGATTAGTATGATGAAATGAATTTGAAGACTAAATTTTGCTGCATTATATTTAATTTTCCATGGTTTTAAAATATCTGTCCTATTTGCCTAAAGTTATACTTTTCATAACACAAGATGTTTTCTTCTAATCCTTTGAGTAAATATCAAATGAGAATACACAACATCAGAAAATTAGAGTTTAAAATAAAATACAGTTTAAGAAGTTCTTGATAATTTTCCTTATGCACTATTCAAACTTCTGTTTATTTTTATTAATAAAAGCTTGAAACATCTATCTGTGTCTAAAATAGGACAGGTGATGAGGTGTTGATTGCACTAACAAAATCACATCAGACACGTTGTGAAGAAATTCACCCAGGCGTGTTGTATTCATTTAGAAATGAAAGCAGAGTCATCACACAATGCTTATTTTTACCACTTTTGTCCACCAGAAGTTTCACCATGATATCACTGTACAGAGAGTTGCATTTTTTAAGAAGCAGCATCTTCTCTATTCTGGTGTGTCTGTCTGTAATTTGGAGTACTTTGCAGTAGATGGCAATGTAGATACCACATCCTACTGGTCAGTCATATCATAATAGATACAACTGCTGTGATAGTGGATATTGTGGAAGGTCATAGAAAGGAACATTAGTGTAGGGCACATTAAAGAATAATAATGATTTTTATTAAAAATGTAAATCAAGTAACAAAAGGAGGCTGATATGTAATGAAGAGAGTTTGGCAGGCAAGGATTTTGATAATAACAAAATGTCCTTGAAATCCATTTCTATGCCAGGCTTTATAACATATTTGATTTTTCTCACTAGGATATATAATGGATCATGGTTGAAGACGTTATTGCAGTATTTAGGTTCATAGATTTCAATCTTGTTATATGGATGTGTTGACCTCATAGCTTTGATCCAACCTGACACTTTAAAATTTGCTGAATGTCTGAGCACCAAAGAACAGCAAAGCAGGACACACCAGGTGCACTTGTAGTAGCTGGTTTTGGATCAGCCTTACTTTTCACCAATCTCATTACCCTTCAGAGATTTTTGACTCAGGTATTTCTTCACTTTCCTGGCCCTTTTCCAGCCTTATTAATTTTTGCTAGACTTAGTGATAGTATCCTCTAAGAATGCCAGCGGAGTAACTGTTTGCACCTGTTCTAGCTTCTTCAGTGGGATCCACAACTCCAATTAATTCTCTAGATCTGTCTTTGCCCCCAAGGCAGGATTCCCTCCACATCACCTGGTGAGAACACAGACCTCAGTTGTTAGCTGCCTATAACATATAACGCGTCTAATTCATTTTTGATTTCTGGTAGAATTCTTAGAAAGATACTCTAGCCCTTCAGAAGGTAAATTGAGCACTACTGATGTGAGCAAACTGAAGAGACTGATGTTTTAGAGAAGCCTGGAGAAATTTGTCAATGTATTGCTGCTGTTACCACTTAAAACATTTCTGATTTTAAGTTCAGGAAAGTCCACAGACGAGAAAGCTGAGAAAAGAGATAGCTTTGTTTTTCCAATGAAGCATTCCATTTTCCAGTTTTAATTAAAACAGATGTCTTATGTGAAGATTCTTTTGTTTATATAGAATACACTGCTAAAATGCAGGCTTTCATTCTTTGAAAAGCCCTTCTGACCAGGAAAATGAGGCCAGGCTAATCCAACTTCATTTAAGTCCTTTGAAATTCTGAACATTTCAATTTCAAGTGCTCTTCACAGTGTCTTTCATGCTCTGCTCCATGTCTAGGTCTCTACAAAGCCAAATGAATTGCCAGGGAAGAAATGATAATGACAGTTGACCCTATCCTTGATTTTTCTTGAATCTGTCAAGACTACTCATTGGAAAGTAGATTAATGTTCACAGAAGTCTCTCAGTGTAAGGCTCAGAAGCTACACACAGCTAACATTGTGAGTCCTCTTAGGAGGTTTGCAACATTCTGCTCTGAATGCTTCTAAATTATAATTTCAAGATTAGAGGTAGGTGCAGATTTACTTATTCTGTGAAACTTTTTTTAGGAATGATGAGTTTTACTCTAAGAAGCACCCTTCTAGTTATAGTCTAAGAAGATTATAGGGAAATACACCTCCTTACTCCTTTTTATTTTTTTATTCAAATCTCATTAGTTACATTTTCTATTAGTATTATTTTTTCCTATTCAGGTATCCAAAGGAAGCGTTTCCTCACCTTCTTTTTGACTCCCATTATGTTCTACTTCAATGCCAGTGCAGAAACTAAGAAATAGTTTCCACTATTTTATTTAGTTTTAAAGGTGCCGTGCAATGCTTCCCATAAAATAAGTACCAGTAATTCTTTTCAAAGATTGATTGATTGACTTACCTTTTCAACATGAAGTGATGTAGCGGCCTCATGAAATGTTAGTGTTCATTTCCCATATTGCTTTTCTGACAGAACATGCATTATACAGGGTATTTCTTGCACTTTAATTGAAAACAGGTATCATAGATCATTCTTAGAAGATCATAAGTGTGCATATATCCATACATCTTCAGTAAGAATTCCTTGCTGGTTAAATTGAATAAAATGATTTTCATTCATTGGGGGGAGAAAAACAATTCCCCGAAAGTATTGTATGAAACATGGTGAAAGCTCCTTAAGTCATGAATACTAGTAGAAATCAGACTGTTTTGAATATTTTCAATTACTATGTGAAGAGTTAACTTTGGGATTATTTATTAATTTTAAAGATTTATTTATTTCTGCATACAAGAGCTGGCGTACAGGCCAGAGTTGCAGGAAGTGAGAGGATTCACCAGAGACAGAGTGGGGAGCAGAACAGGCAGATCAACGGAAGTACACTGCTGAGGGGAGCATCAAGCAAGGCAGGAGAGGTCTGGTGTGCCATGTGGGTCCCTCCCTGGCCAGGGATCAAACTTGCGCTGCTATGCAGTGGATGGCCCTCAACCCGCCACACCACCCGGGAGGCCCTGGGATTTTTTAAAAATGTCATTTAAAATTGTTTTAAAAAGAAGACTTCAACTCAGATGTGTTCTAATACATAAGAAAATGGTAAACAGATGATTGTAAATATTTTCAGCAATAAAATTAATCATAATGACAAAACTAATAAGAAAGAAGTTACATATTGCTTGTAGAAAGATACACGATGACTGAAGGAATTCTTGAGAAAACTCATTTTTTTAAAAGGGAATACATGTTTATATGTAAAGAGAATTGATGAGTCTATGATCCTTGTAAAAATCTGAATTGCTAATATGAAGGTATATCAACATTATCAGTTTTTTTTTTGCTTCCAAATTGCTAATTGTTCAAGTTAAAAACTTTATTCAATTTAAGTAGAAATGTAAAATTTACCTAATATTTACCAAAGGTAATTAACATTGAACATTAAATATTTTAGACAGCCCAAGATAAAATAATAAGTTTTAACTTGAATATCATAAAAGTTCTCAGACTAACTAGAACTATGACTTACAGGCAGAATTGTAAAAATATATTTTGCAATATATATGGAAATACTCCACTATTTCAATAAACTCTATAGAATAAACTTAGAACTGTAAAGATTTATTGTTATAAAAGCCATATCAAATCCAGTGGTAGATTTATTTAGGCTTACTTATACTCACTATATCCAAAAATTTTTCACTTAATTTCCAAGACAATAGTGGGTGGTTTTTAATTTTTACTAAAATTTCCTTTACCAGCAAGTTCAATGTATACTACTAAAAGTTCAAAAGGACCCCTTTCCTGTACAATTTACCTCAGCTAAATAAGAGCAAACTGCCTGTGAGGTTACACATTTCTGTTCCCAAACTGTCTACCTGTACTGCATTGAACAGCTTCAGTCAATGAGGGGACACCCTTCTGACCCCCCTTACCTCAAGATGGAGAGCAACTCTGTGGTTTAGTTCATATTCCAGAACTTCAGGTCAGAGCAGACAGATTAAAATTAATCAGCATCACATCCTGTTTGACTTGCCTTCCTGCCTTATCCTGCTTCCCTCACCACATTCTTCTGAGTCTCCCCCCCATTCATCACATTCACAGGGTTCCCGTGTAGATTCTCCTTTTCACATTATGTCTAATATTAACATTCCAACATGTTTAAAATCAGCAAATTAGAAAATCATAAATTGCTAGATTTAGTCAAAATTAACAAGAAAGGCAAGAAAGATGATGATTTGGAAAAAAAAAAGTTCAAAATGACTCAAACCTTATTCAGTCTTCATAGGTTCTCTGGTATCTGACTCATCTTACTAGGCACTCAACAAGATGGCTGAGGATTCTAATACTTGAGATAAGCTAAACACAGGCTAACCTGCTTTTTTATTGACTGTTTTCACTGGGGGAAAACTCTGACAGCATAGGGTATAAGTGGAGCCTATAAGGAGAGCAACAGATAAGCTGAGGAGGCACAGATCAAAGTCTGAAGCTACTGCGGTGACTAAGGTCCACCGTGGATGAGGGAATGCTGTTGAATAGAGGAATGTGTTAGAGGCCTCTCAGGGGATTGCCCACTCATCATTGGCCAAACACTGGTGTGAACAGCACAGAGGAAAACTCAGCAGGATTGAACAGAGATTGACTGAAGTAGCTTAGAGATGAAGAAACTATTTAATGCTAAGTGTTGAAGCTCCAATTCAGAGTAGGAAGACTTGCTGTGTACCTCAGACATCTGCTTGAGACACCATAAAAATAAAACTCTACAATATAAAATTACTTCCAAAGTATCTTAGGTATTAAAATGCAATGTAAATTTCTCAATTTCCAGAAATGTAACAGAGTGATTTCCATTATTTAAACCACTCAGTCTAGGGTCAGTTGTTAGCACAGTCAGAGCAGATAAACACAACTGTATGTGCTGTAGTATATGATTAATAATCTATGCAAAAGTGAATTTTATAATGATAGTATAAAATATGGACACTAAGGGCATAACAGTTTTAAGTTTATTATATTTTACATGAAATAGTATGTGAGATTAAGATTTAGTTGTTAAGTGTTAATCTTTAAGGCTATCAGTATAAAGGTCAACTGGAAAAAAACTGTAGAAAAAGTATTCAAGTAACATTAACAAGACATAGTAGAAACCAAAGATATAAGAAGTATGGAATAAACAGGAAATAGAAGAATAATAAAATAAAAGCTGATTATATCAATGGTTGCATTAAATGTATATATATTAATACTAAAGACATTTGATAAGAAACATTTCAATTCACAAGAATATAAAAATGATAAATCATATAATATGTAAAAAATAGCTTTAAATTCTTCATGTTAAATTGACATAATACAAATAAGAAATGGAGACACCTGCAATGTCATTGCAGTTTTATGTATTTTCATCCATAATTGATAGTACAGAAATATTTGTGTATATATAGGTTACAATTAAAATAATTGATTTTCACAGAGTACATGCTTCATTCTCATCCCACCAATCTTAACAGTGATTCAATACATAATCACTAGGGCCCAAGAATTTGCATTTTTAACATGGTTACAGGTAATGCCAGTGATGAAACGGGCCACGTGCTTAGCACTACTTGGCTTTAGTGGTAGAAGAAGAGAGAAATCCTAAATCATCTAAACACTCTTTGGGGAAAGTATACTATGTATTTGGTAGAAAAACATGTTTGGGAGGAGGAATGAGACTTTGGGATGCCTTAGTCAAACACCTAATTTGGGAGAGTTCTTTATTGCCAGTCTCTTAGCTGTGCTGGGTTTTGGCATGGACTGGATGTACATGTCTGTGGAAAAGGACAACTCAGGCTGAATTTATTCTCTGAGCATTCGAGAAGAGATGATAAATTAAAAGATCCTGGGAATGAATGTAGGAGAGAGGGGTCAGGAAAACTTCATGTAGAGAGGAGAAGAAAAGCACAAATAAATTTCTAGTATGCTTAAGTTTAAGCTGGAGCTTGAAGGAAGGAAAATGTGTAAAATTTTATGTTATTCATTCTGGGCAAAAGAGTCAATGAATGACCAGAGCACAGGATTCAGAGGATGAGGAAATAGCTGAAGACTGATTAAAACAGCCTCATTTGTGGGAAGTAATGTAACTATTTTAAAATTTAAACTGTACCTCAAGCTGGAATCATAATGTTGTTTTCTGTCACGTTTAAATATTTGTGATGTAGGCATCACTTTTCAAGTGAAATAAACATTTCAAAGCTGTCAGTTGATAGGAAAGTGGAACAATAAATCTCAAGAGCTTTGGGGGCAAGTAAATCAGGTAAGAGTAAATATTCCTTCAAATGATGAAAAATAAGCAAGTTCCACTCATTTATATACTACACTTCTAGAGACACATTCAAATCAAGGTCATGATACCAAAGAACATTACCTCTTCATATCCATTAATTCTAAGATTTATTTATCTTTGCTAAGAAACAAAACAAAAAATAACAAAGTACCATCCTGACAAGTCAATTATGCAAGGTGAAAAATATCTGCAGAACAAAATATTAGCACTAAAATATTTAATTTTTATATACAAAAATTCATTTTTTATTTAATCCTAAAATCTACTTTTTAAAGAAAAATATAGATGTAATAGGAGTTAAAAATTGTAAAACCACCTATAAAAACAATAGGCACAGATATTTGGGGTATGATTTACCTATATCCATTCTCATATACATTAAATGTAAAAACACTATCTTGAAAATTATGTCCATTTATCATATTCTTATGTTTATTAGGTATTTCTCAAATGAATGCAATTTCTTGTTTAACACCTTGAGCCACCTAGAAGGCCCCTATTTTTTTTTATTAACCAAATCAAGTGCATGCTTTCTCATAATTGGTCATTTTGATATCAGTTATATCTATTTTATGTATTTTTCATACAATTTAAAATTAATTTTATAATAGACATTTGTTTTTAGGTTTAAGTGAGTTAGACTTTAAAATAATACATGTGATTAGATTAATGATTTTACACACACACATTTTTATATAAAAATTTTGAAACATGATCAATGGGATATTACACAACTGTGAAGAAAGATGAAATGATGGCACTTGGGACAAAATGGATGGTACTCTATATGATGTAGAGCAAAGTCAGTCAAAAAGCAAAAAACAGATGCAGGATAGTTTCACTCATTGGCGGATTATAAATAACCCAAAACATTTATAGCAAAGAATGGAAGCGATGAAACTTGATCTTGGCAAAAAAAGATAATGAGAACACAGTAGACTAGACTCACCTTCATGACTATTAAAGGTGAGTGGAATTGAAGTGATAAATAGAACTGAATAAAAATAATTTTCATACTTATATTTGTAAGACAGGATTTATTAATAGTAATATTTTCAGTGCATAGTCTTATTAATGATTAAGTGTTTTAGCATTTTCTTTATATAATTCATATTTGTTTTCATTGAAAACAACAGTCATATATGATTATTTCAGTTAAATTTTATTAATCATATCAAACCATCCTCAATTTGGTAAACTATTCATGAAAATTTTAATGTCTAATATTACATCTTCATGTTGTTAATTTTAACCTCCATTAATTTCTAACTTCATATTTTTAAATGCTTTTTGGAACTATTCTGACATGAAATTTTATGTTGCTTTCCTGTGCCAAAATACTGCATAAAACAAAATATTTTAATATGGTTTGGTAAAATATATTAATGTGTACTAACACATTTATGTTTAAACTCTGCTTTGATTACTGTTTTGATTATATAATTTTATTTGTGAGCAATTTTAAATGCAGTGTAATCTTACCGTATGTTTGTAGAAACTGCAAAGTAGTCACAAACATGTTTATGAGGTAGATAAGAATGGTAAAAATTAGTTTTCATTAGGTTCACCACTTAAACTTTTTATGTTCAAGTTATGCATGTAATAATCTGTGTATTATAGGAAATGTCCTATACTTCGGACCCCGTAGTGCTGTGAAAGAAATCTCTAGTACACGCCTGTACAGCGCAATTGGATGATTCATGTATTGGTCACTGATTAACAGAGAATTGAATATTAAAATGCAAGTTGTCTATATTTTAAAAAACATCTTTTAAAATTTGCACTAATAAAGTTCATTTAGTCCATTGGAGTTTTTTTCGAAACTCTTTAGTTTTTATTGTTTAACTCTTTGTTAAGACCAAGAAGCAACTATCCAAAGATCTTTTAATTAGCCATTCCAAACATACAAAGTCATGAGCCCTCTTTCTGTAGGAAGGGAAAATTCATTTGGCTCTAAATGTTAAATTTTGTCAACTTAGAGAAATGATAACCAACACTCATTTAGTAAATTAGCTCAGCTAAAATGGACTTTAAAGTCCTTTTTATAAAGTCATTCTGCAACAGAAGTGAATTAAGCCCCTGAATGCATACAGAAGCCATAGAGTACATTGAAAGCCTTTTTCCTTCTAGTTCCATCCATGTTTCTGTAAATGCCCCTAGTTTCTCATTTCTGATTGCTGAATAATAGTGAAACAAGTCAGAAGGCAAGAGAAAAATATCAGATGGCTTCACTATTAGGAGGAATATGAAAGAACAACAACAACAATA